>JAGXJF010005276.1:0-16537 GCA_019208055.1 Stipa capillata
GTACTTCCTCCTCCAGTGCAAGTGTAATTCTAATTTAAGTGGGATCAGCGTAGGAATTTCCGTAACACACTTTCCTATTAGTCCTAATATGATTTAGTTAATTTATGAGTCACATTTATCAACAACGGGCAAAAGCAGAAGCCACATGAAAACGAACGGTAATTAAACACAAGGCCAGATATCAATACTGTCATTTCATAAAAGACTCTAGGTTCGAAGCAAACGGCGTTGTTGATATTACTAGTCCCTCCTTTCCGAGAAATCGTTTCTAGTTTAATTAGCACATCAGCAATATTACAACTTGTTGTGAGTTTGGAGATACTAGTGACAACTTCCTTTGTTTTCTTTACTATGGCCTTGCCCAGGTAAAACGGAAATACTTTTATAGTACAATTTGTTGGAGGAGTCCGTCTTAACAGCCCGGCCGAGGTACCCCCGAACACCTCGTCCAATTGTGTTAATTCAAAAGCAGATTTTTGTAACTATGCAGGAGTGCAACCGACCCGGGACGAGATGCTCCCCGGGACGACGTGCTCTCCGGGACGAGGTGCTCCCAGGGACGAGGTGCCTCCCTAGGACGAGGTGCTCCCGGGGACGAGGTGCTCTCCGGGACGAGGTGCCTCCCTAGGACGAGGTGCTCCCGGGGACGAGGTGCTCTCGGGGACGAGGTGCCTCTCTGGGACGACGTGCTACCCGGGACGACGTGCTCTCCGGGACGAGGGGCTCCCCGTTTCCGGACGAGGAGTGCAGCCGACCTGGGACGACTTGGTGGGACGACTTGGAGGGAAGCGTCCGGATGAGGTAAAGACGTACGCTTTGTCCGGACGAGGTGTGTGACAGTAGGGGGACGACGTACATCTCGTGGGGAAAGGCCAAGGTTCAGAGAGGGTGGAACCTAAGCCCGAGCGAAGATCGATGGGAAGGAGTTGGACAAGGTGGCAATCCGTACCGGCGAGACGCATCAGGCATATTCCGGCGAGGAGGATAATATGAATCGGCCCTCATGTACTGCAATGTAAGAACGGGGAATAACCGCAAACTGCCTAGGGACAGACATATATATTCACTCGGAGGTAGCCCCTCGCCTATATAAGGACGGCTTGACCCCTCATAAACAGGGGATTAAGAAGAGTTTACTCCGGCGAGCTCTCGTGGCTTTTTCCGGGTCCATTTCCACATTAATCTTCGGTGGTAATTCGGGAGTAGTCTCATAGGTTGCTCGACGTCGTCCCCTAGGTCGTCCCCTTACCATCTCGGTCTCTTGATCCGGGGTGCCTAAGTTTACTGTCCGAGGGCGACTTTGTCGACACAATTATTATCATGCAAATTATTGCCTTCAGTCATATAGTACAAAATTATAGTACAAAATTGCAGGTTAATGCTTTTATAGTAGAACTACTATCATGCAATTATTGCATTCCGACTGGCATGTGGATCCTGCAATTTTATTGATATTATCCTGCATGACTTTTGGACCAAGAATAGTATTGCGCTTGGCATATGGATCTCATCCAAAGAATATGTGTCCTACCGGTGCAACTTTTTAAATACTCTAAACAAGCAATAAAATCGAGAGGGGCCAGTTTGCGTTGACGACTTCGATATGAGTCAAGTCTTTATGTGAGTAGAGAAGACTTCGCAGTGAGTGTGCCATCTCCATCTTCTTTATATAGTGAGTATGGCCTAATATTCTGCGAAGTACAATTTACGTTTCCAGAAGAGCGGTGACATGGAAACACATGATTGGCCAGATAACGCTAGTGAGGCCTCCACAATGCTTGCTTTTAGCACCCCTAGCTAGCTTACAGGTTGTAGGGACCGGCCCCTCTCAATTTTATTGCTTGTTTAGAGTATTTAAAAAGTTGCACCGGTAGGACAAATATTCTTTGGATGGGATCCATATGCCAAGCGCAATACTATTCTTGGTCCAAAAGTCATGCAGGATAATATCAATAATTGCAGGATCCATATGCCAGGCGCAATGCAATTATTGCATTGATAAAATTATATGATACAAAAGTGATACTATTGGATTCATATTCAAACATATTTGCAAGATAATAATTGCAGGATTCATATGCCAGGCGCAATGCAATTATCCTACAATTTTGTTTGATATTTTGTTCAAAATTAAATGCTCTCTTTGTTTAAAAATATAAGGCATACGTGTTTTTTAAGATTTAATTTTAATCAAGGATTAGTCCAACTACACATGGATAATCTGATATAAAATCGATACCATGTGCTTTTTAATGCGAAACTAATGATATCAGTTTTGTTTCATGTAATTTATATATTGTTGAATAAATTTTTAGTTAAAAATAAATCTTGTGAAATGCACTTCAGTAATATACATATCGTTATTTGTGCACACTCATATATAGCACACTCATGTATGGCAATTATATTTTCATTGCCTTAGCAGACACAAAACAAATTGGGCACGTAACTAGTGTATAAGCCAAACTAGTCCAAGCTAAGAAAACATAAAACTTCTCATTAACTTTTGCTCTGATACCAACCGTAAGTGGAAATCATCACGTCCAGGATCTTCTAGCACAATTTAATTCAACCACAAAAGTAATAATTCATGTACTTTTTTCCAGGCCGTTTGATCCGTCCATTGGCCGAGTGTAGACACCCTCCTTGACACGATTCTCCAGGGAGAGGAGAGAGATTTTAGTCCCATGATTCTAATCTTTTAAGTCTACTAGTAAATGTGCCCGTGCGTTACACTGGAAGAAACAAGATCCTCTCCGGCGAGTTCTCCACGCCACGCACCAAGCTCAAGGCGCTCTGCAGATAATAACAACTTGTGCATATAAGCAAAGATCAAAACTTAATACTGTACTTAATTGAGAAGCTCTCGACTGGTGATTGTTGCATAATCTAAGCTGACTGGATAATATCATCAGATTTTAAACGAAGTCCGGCACGGGCACCTACTTGGCAGCCGGCTGCGGCGGCGTGGGGACCTTCTTGTCCTCCTCCTCTCCGGCCTTTTCCTTGCCCTTCCCGGCGGCGGCAGCGGGCGCAGGCGGCGCGACCTCGTCGGGGAACATGCGCTTGGCGCCCTTGGCTGGCAGCAGCTCCAGGGTGGTGGTGGCGGCGGCGGCCGGGCGGCGGTCCGGTGACTCGCAGCTGGGGAGGCCGAGGCAGAGCTCGGTGCCCTTCCGGTCGTCGTCCGCGCGGCCGGCGGACGGCGGCGAGAGGCCTATGTAGTCGAGCTCGAGAGGCGGCGACATAAATTGAAATGAGATCATGTATTCACATCGCAATTGTACCAATTTAGGTTTCAAGCAAATTAGACATCCCAGTTATCAAAAACAACAAAAACATATCATCATACAACAACATAAATTGCATACAAGTATAGTTCATTATGCAATATAATTCTCTGATCTTCCAATTCCCCTCCACCCCCATTAAAATTCTCTAGCCAAATCCCTAAAATCATCACAAATTTGGCTCTGTCCCCAAATCCCGAAATCCCTAAATTTCATACAAATTCCCTCCCAATCCACCTCCTGTCTCCATCCTCCTCCTTCGGCTCTCCAGCCCCTGTGCGTCCCGAGCCCGGCTCCTCCTCCTCCGGCCCTCAGCCCGTGCGCCTCCCTCGGTCGTCCAGCCCCTGCCACCCTCTTCGCCCTCGCAAGCCACCGCCCCACCGCTTTCCAATCCATCCTCGCGCGCCCCTCCGCCACCCCCTCCGCCTGCGCTGGCTGCCGCCCCTCTGCCTCCCAATCCGGCGCTTGCCCCTCCACTATCCCCTCCGCCCACGCCGGCCGTCGCCCCTCTGCCTCCCAATCTGGCACTCGCCCCTCCGCCCTCCGCCCTCGCTGGCCGCCGCCCCATCCGCAAACTCTGCCCTCCCCAAGACCGCTCGGTGCTGCCGCATGCTGGTCTCGCCACAGCAGTAGCAGCAGCAGCACCGGCCCCCTCTCTGTGCTCTATGGCCCCGGTCTTGAGCGCGCCGAGGACCGCGGGCCCACCGGATCTGGGTCGACCACTGCCGGAAGCGCAAGATGGGCGGCAGGGACGAACGTGACGCTGGCCAGCCTTGAACAGCAAGGAAGGGAGGGGCGAACAACCTGTGCGCGGGGCAGGGCGGGGGGTGGCTGGGTTGTGTCCGTCCTTTAATATTAGGGAGAGATTAGCAATCATCACACTAAGACCACTCACATATTAGAAACGACATTTTTTATTATCAAATAATCTTACATGTAAAACATTGCTTTCTGAAGAGCTACCAATCTGTGCTCATCATACAAGAGACGACTGCTTAGTCAAGTCTGAGCACCGCCGCTTTAGTGTCACTGTTTGTCAAAAAGAATAATTTAATCGCTGGTACGGTAGCTCTTATATCTAACACTGGCAGAGTCGCAAGCTAGCCTAGCAACACCAACATAGCACTCATGGGCAGGTCATCAATGCCGACAGTGTTCTTGCTGCCTGCACTGCTTCTTGCTGCACTCGCGGCCAGCGCCAAGAGCCTCACCCTCACCCTGCCAGGCTGCCGGGAGAGCTGCGGCGGCGTCGACATCCCCTACCCCTTCGGCATCGGCCAAGGCTGCTTCCGCCCGGGCTTCCAGATCACCTGCATGAACAACACCACGCCGGTTCTGGGCAGCGGCACCGCACCTGCAGGTCTCGATCCCATACGGGTGCTGAACATCTCCGTGATGCCGCGCCCAGAGGCCCGGGTGATGCTCTACGTGGCATACCAGTGCTACAACGTGAAGGGCAGACCCAAGCGCCCGATGTTCGACGGCCAGGTAAACTTCAACGAGGCTGGCGTGTACCGCATCTCCAACAGTAGCAACGAGCTCGTCGTCCTCGGCTGCAACACCTTCGTCTACACCAACAGCGGGCCGCCCGGCCGCGCCAGTTACAGCTACTACACGGGGTGCTTTGCCTACTGCAACGACTCCCGGAGCGCGCAGGACGGCGCGTGCGCGGGCATCGGCTGCTGCCGCGTCGACATCCCGCCGGGCCTCACCTCGAGCTGGATGGGATTCGGTTCCACCCGGAACCACACCAACCAGGAGTTCAGCCCCTGCGACTACGCCTTCATGGTGGAGAAGGGCAACTACACCTTCCGGGCGGCCGACCTTCTTATGGACAAACGGACCACCATGCCGCTGGTTCTCGACTGGGCCTTCCGCGGCGGCAACGTCAACTCCACCGACAACAACTACTCCTGCGCCCGGGCGCGCAAGAGGCGGGACTACACCTGCGTCAGCAACCACAGCGTGTGCGTCGACTCCTACAACGGCCCCGGATATGTCTGCAACTGCACCGAAGGCTACGAGGGAAACCCATACCTTCAAGACGGATGCACAAGTAAGCCTCCGCATCTTCAAAAGTACTTAATCTTTCTTTCTACTTTTGTTTATTAGTTCTTGTTGTAAGTGGCATGGGGTACCTTTTATGACCTATAACAACAAAATCTTAATGCAAAAGATTGCACTTAGAGTGCGTTTGTTTGCATAATCACCCATTTTCCCTTCGTCCGTTTTATCCCTCAGTCTCATTCACGTATATCTGGCATTCAACGTTTGGTTGGTTCCAAGGAAACCGCCAAGTAGTTTACTGCAGTTCAAACATTACAACTCAATTGTATTATGCAATTTGAAATTTCAGAAGTTTGGATTCTAACTATGAATTAATGTCTAAGATTCAAAATTTAGAAATCTATATCTGCTAGATTCTGAATAAAAAAGTTCAAATATCTGAATTTTCGGTATATATGTTCTGAACACAAACTTTCGGAACGTCGAATTCCAAAAGTACAGAATTTTCATGAATTCTGAAATCCGAATTCCAAATAAGAATTTTCAAACATAAAAATTTTATTATTTATTTATTGAAGGGCTGGAAGTTTTGAATCTCATAAAGCAAACTTTCGTAATCTTAATTACAGGTTTAAAGTTAAAATTTGATTGTAGTAATAAAATGAAGACACAACAACACAAATAATTTTACCTCTATAATCTGTAAATACCCTTTCTACGTGAAAAATATTCCTGGAACCTAACTAACAAGGTATTCTTGGATTCCTGGTTTAGACTATTTGTTGTTTCAACAAAGACGTAATCATCTAGGTTTAAGGATGCCTGGAAATCCTTGAATCATTTCACTGTCCAAGCATACCTGATCGACTAGATTCTATATATAACACAAATTTTCCACAAAGTAGGCAAGATTACCTAGCATAGGTAGCTCTATACTAATTTAAAATAATAGAAAATCTAAGTGTAGAACGTTCTGAAATTAGTTTAAATGGGTCCCGGGCTGATGCCCAACCACTCAAAAAAATTAGTGCATGCAACGAGCAATTGCTAAGTTCACATAGGAAAATGACAAAATATGATGATGTCAGCACATTAAAAGCTAATTTCGGAAATTAAAAAGTTTTGTAGCTCAAATGTTCTACTCGATTCATAATCCATTTTTACTGTTGGTTTTGTCTCGATGAGGGCTTCAAGATTAGATCCTACTTGGGCATGTTCCGATGATTTCTTTTTGGACTCTTTAGTTACCACGTGTAATGTATTAGTTATCTACCCTATTATTACCGAGTTATCAAGTAGTTGAACTTCATCGACCATCTTTAGCGTAATTGACAGAGCTTCTCAGAGAGGTCACAACACACCTGCAAATCAAGTCCATATGCAGTGGATGCTAGCAATGACTTGTCTTTTCTATTTCTTGGTATGTGGATCGAATTTGGATTTGGATTTTTTCTCATTATATATATGTTGTGTCAATATTGTAAAAAATAATTTTATGACCCTTACATATGCTAATTGTGTCTTTAGTGCAATAATATACCTAAACCTCCTAGTACGTATAATATGCCCCGTGATTTTCTTGTTCCTACATAGGGCCTCCGGGGCCTCCGCCATGATGATTCTTGAGTGCACGGTGCATAGGTCTGGTAATTGATAGTAGTATTTATTCGTTCAGTGTCTTAGAATCTAGTACTTAAAAAGTTCGTTGGTAAGTCTGGCAATCTAACTTTGTGCTTGCGCCTAAGTGAGTTATCTAGTTAATTAGTTTAATTACTGTTGTAAAGCAGATAATATTAGCTCTAGCTACTTGTTGTATGGAGCGTATCCAGCCTCATAATATGTGCAACTTAGCTAGGTCACTATGTGTTATGTGACTTGGTAACTACATTAGTATAATTTTTGGTAACTACATTCATACAATATTGGTAACTACTCAATAGATGGCTTGTAAACTATATCAGCACTATGGTGGTAACTATTTATTTACAAAATTACCTGGCAACTACATCACCATAATTGTGATAACTGTTTATAATTAGGGAGAATATGTTATTATGGGATAACTACAGAGAAATAGTTTAATAAGTATTGTGAAATCAAATTTAGAAATATGTTGGGATAGCATGATTATATGCTGATAACTACATGTAACAGTCTGTATAACTCACATATTACTAGTTGATAACTACATGTAAAGAGCTCAAAAAAAGTCAATGAAACATACCCAAATGTGATCTAGTTTTGAAACTCTCAGAGAGACAAACTCAACGGTAAAATAGATCATGAATCAAGAACACTATTTAAGAGATAAAATATTTTGAATCATTAAAATGGAGGAATATTTGCTAACATCCGCGATTCTGGATCTTTCTGCATGCATGCATGAACTGCTGTGGTGCGCTTTTGCTCTTTTATTTGACGCTGAGAGTGCACATAGAGCCATGAAGGTTACTGGTGGTAGTGGGCCTCGCGTGAAGACCGACAGAGTAGGTGTAGAAATACACTAGAGATCTGGGCTTGTCGGAACATTCGTTAGATTAGCCTAATGACCAAATGGTTGCCGTACAATCTTGCCCATTTAATAGTTATGCAAAAGACAAAAGATAAAGAAAAAATTTGTATGCAATAGACGAGAGATAGAGGACTACTTTGAAAAAATGGTATGAGAAGAATGGGGTTAGTGTTCACATTCAGGCTAGGATTCAATGTCACTGGAGCACCTACCACAAAATTTTAATGGAGGCAACAACTCAACAGTCATGTGACAGAAGATGCCAACAAGCGATAGTTAAACATGAGATGGAAAATAGTCGAGGAGTCAACATAACAGTGGGACACAGTGAGGATAATGGATAGGACGGGGATGAAGAAGCTAAAGTGATAATGGAGGATATATATGAAGAAGTCGCTATGAGAGGTGGAAGGAGTTATGGCTTGTTAGTGAACCTTATGGGCACCGAGGGTGAGCCAGGGAGGCAGCACACATGAGGGAGGTGGGGTCGTGTATGAAGTAAGGTTGTATGAAGTAAGGTTGGGGGATATGATAAGAAAAATGCATGGATAAACCTCCTCATGGTAAGTTTTTCTCTATCCCCCCACCCCATCACCATTCAATCGTGATCGATCACATCAACTACTCCAAGATAGGTGATGTGGTGTTATTTTGTCGAGTAGTGCGCCATTTAATTTTGATATTGATAGAGTTTAGCTTTACATGATAACTTTCATACTATTTTTTGTGAAATACTTTTGATGAGCTTGAATGATTACAAACCTACATTTGATCTATTCATGATGCAGATATCGATGAATGTGCACGTCCTCGAGAGGAGTTCCCTTGCCATGGCGAATGCCAAGACACCGAGGGTTCATACAATTGCCCATGCCATCCAGGCTATGAGCCTAATGGAGATTCAAAAGATGCAAAAGAAAATCCATGCAATCCAAAATTCACACTCGCAGCAAAGCTTGCCCTAGGTATACATATTGATCTCACATTAGTCTTTAAAGTTCTCTCCTAGCTAGCTACCTGCATCGCATGCTAATGTTAGATTTTCTTTTGGTGATGTTTATTTTTGAAACTACATCATTTATACAAAGGGTGTGTCCAAGTGTTCTAATAAATGATTCAGAGATGCTATCTTCTTATCAAAATGACAATCGGATGAAACCATTACCCTTATTGGAATATGATTCGAACTTGTCACATGATTTTATTTATAGGATTATACAAATGCCAAAATATGTATACATTGAAATGGCATCCAATTTTTAGATAACAAGAGGGTATGGCACAATAGACAGTATTTTTCATCTTGGTCATCTTTGTTATGGCACTTAGCAATATTACACAAAAAAACACATATTAACATTGTGGTGAAGCCAACTGCATCCAAGAGGGTGTGCACCCATACATTAAGCCTTGCACTGATATTCTCTTTGCCTATGCTTTGGGTTTTAGTTTCTGATCAAGCCATTCCCAATTACTTGTTGTGGTTAATTACCATCCCTCCCTCTATCGATATGAAATTTCAATACTTACAAGTAATTACCCATTGATTGAATTCTTGAAATTTTACCGAGCATAGGAAAATACCCAAAAAATATAAAGTTTGTGGAAAATCTACGCAAACACTTTAGGCTAAAGTGAACACAATAAAATGCTTTCTGTGTTTGAGACTCTTTTCTTTTCCAGGATAAATGCTTCTGAGTTTGAGTACATGCTTAAATTCAAAAAAAAATGTTCAGAATTGATATAATATATTAACTTAATCCCTTATTTCAAAAAATGGAAATTAGGTGTTACAAAGAGGCAGGTATACATAGTAGAATTAAAACTATCAATTTGATATAGAGATGTCGCAAAGGATGAACTTATTTTTATATAGAATAGTTATAGTTCTATCCACAATGATATGAGACTATCTAAAAGAAAGAAAGAAATAGATAATACCTATATATATATATATATATATATATATATATATATATATTCCCTAATATGCAGCTAAGCGCAGTCTGTGCGTTGCCCACACTATCTATCGACCCAATCAGGCCGACCCAGCTAGGGCCATCCAAAAATCCACCATTATCCGAAATTAGTAGTATGTGTATATGATTTTGCTATCTCGCGGTCATTAATCTACCACATGTCCAACTATGCCATACTAGAAATAAAATATTTTACCTATTTATTCATAATCACTTGCATAGCCTAGTTGGCTAGAGGTGTAGAGTTATGTGCACACGGTCCATGGTTCAAATCCCAGCTCCTCTTTTTTTAATCCCATTGAGCTATGTGCATGATGGTAAAAGAGTGTGGCTATAATCGTAAAAGGGCGACCAAAAGGTAGTAAAATCCTGGTGATAAAAGGGTGACCAAAAGGTAGTACAATACTAAATGTAAAATTGTAAGTGATGGTAAATGTGTGTCTAGGAGGTAGTAAATTCCTTCTTAGATGACAATAATTTACTAGTGACAGTAAAAGTTTGGTAAGCAGTAAATTTAGTTCGGGACACAGAGAAAACGACAGTAAATTAATTGTGCGAGGTCGTAAAGGTGTATATGATGTCATAACATCCATCACAAAATGTAGTAATATTAAGGCACATCAAAATCCATTCAAAATTTACTGGAAGCATGTAGAGTAGCTAATTCGGCTGCTGAGATTTTTCTAGCCGGTTGTGCCGATTTTATGACCAAACTATCCAAAACATGAATTTACTATTTGGTTCTTACTATTGCAGAACGCAAGTTTTACCATCAAAATTGGCTGAGGTGAGTTTTCCATGTTCATGTCCAGTGGCCGGTTCAGGTTGGCGCATCCGACTGGAGTGTAGAATACGCTCTCACGTATATTCACACTATATATATATATATATAGCTCTAGTTAATTATACTATATATATGCAGTATCCACATAAAACTAGTACTTAATTGGTATGCAATTTATTTTTGATGATAATGTCAAGTCATATGAGTACATAATTACATGTTCTAATACAGGCATCAGTGTGGGTGTATCCTTGTTAGTTGTTGCTATATTGTTAGCATTCATAATGCTCCAAAAGAGAAAACTTGATAAACTTTTCGAGAAGAATGGAGGCAAGATACTTCAAAATGTGCAAGGCTTGACAATTTTCACGAAGGAGGAGCTAAAGAAAATCACAGATAATAATTCAGAGTTTCTTGGTAACGGAAGGTTTGGTAAAGTCTATAAAGGAACTCTTCCTGACAATACAATGGTGGCAGTTAAGGCCTCTATCAAGGTAAACAAAGATACAAAGCAGGAGTTTGCAGAAGAAGTGAAGATCCATACACATATGATCCACAAAAACATTCTCAAGCTCATTGGTTGCTGCTTGGAGGTGGATGTTCCAATGTTAGTGTATGAGTTTGCTGCTAATGGGAGCCTCCAAGAAACCCTCCATGGCAACAAAAGCCAAAAACTCCTTTAGACTTGCGTTTGGACATTGCAATTGGGTCTGCGGAAGGGTTAAGATACATGCACTCTTTCACAACTGAGGCCATACGACATGGTGATGTCAAACCAGACAACATACTTCTAGATGAAAAGTTAACACCAAAAGTCTCTGATTTTGGGTTGTCGAAGCTTCTTAAAGAGGAATATGTTGTTAAGACTGTGGTAGGGTGCATGGGTTACATAGACCCGGTGTTCATGAAAACTGGTCTTTTAACACAAAAGAGTGATGTTTATAGCTTTGGAGCTGTGCTCTTGGAACTCATTACAAGGAAGAAAAATGTATATGATGAGAACCGTAGCCTCATCATCGAGTTCTGTAAAGTTTACGAGAAAGAGAAGAGTGGAAGGGCAATGTTCGACAAGCAGATTATTGCGACTGAAGAAGATATTCCCATCCTAGAAGAAATTGCCAAGTTGGCAATTGAGTGTCTAAAAGAAGATATAGAAGAGCGACCAGATATGACGGAGGTTGCTGAACGACTTGTGATACTTAGGAGAAACAGGAAGATTGGAAAGGCACAAAACATAGGTCCACACCACTTTGAGGATATCACCATGGATGAATCTCTGAACAATACCGGCATCAACAAGTAATGCCACATTTTTTATGCCATCCACTCTAAGCAGTAAGGTTTTCTTTCCTAATCCATAGGTTGCCAAATTCCTCAGGTTGGTATGCGAAGATGTACTTTGTCATGTGTAAGCTTTCTTAATAATATGTTGTTGTACTTTATAAGTAGTAGATATGCACGACGTTATCTCGGCGTGTGATGAATAAATTGTATATAAGCAATCTATATGTATGATGTCTCTCTGTATGACACATCGAACAGAAAAATTATATGCATTTCTTATCTTCTTCTTTAAAGCAAACGGGACGTGAGGCCAGTACCTCTAAATTGTTTGTCAAACATGCAATGTTCATGGAAGAATACGTGCTGTCACATCCAGTTTGTATTGAAACTTTTTGCTAACCAGTGCACGTGTACTCCTTAAAATCTGAGTAAACAGTTTTTCCTTTAAGGTAAAAACCTTCCACCCCTGCTCCTTTTACATTGTCTGTTGGGAACCACACGCCATTCCCAGCGTACGCCTACTTTACCTGCTTGCCGTTTTCCGCTCCACCGCTGCTTTTCTTCGCTCTCTTCGCATGTGCGCAGCTCAATTCGTCCTGCTTCTTTTATTTTTCGTTGCACTCATTCAAAAACTTCAAAAGAATCAGTGCTTCTTAACCGGCAGTCCACATCCGATTCTTTTGTTCAGGCCGTGAAATCTTTAAAACTAGACCACATTTTAAAATATAAATCTTTAAAACTAGACCACATTTTAAAATATTTTGGTAAAATTATTTCTGTGATTTTTTGACTGGCCATTTTGTCTGATATTTCGCTGACTACCTTTCAACTGTATCCTACATCACCTATCTACCGCATATTCTCTATCTACCTACTACATAATTTTACTTGTCTGATGTACTTTTTCATAGTTATATACTTGCAATTTTTATAGTCGACTACTTAACAGTGATCTACTACATTTTTTGCTCGTCATCTACTGCATTTTGTCTATTGTATTTTTGGATCGTCATCTACTCTACTTTTTTTTAATCGTTCATTACATTTTGGTCTACTGTATTGTTGGGTCGTCATCAACTTTATTTTTGTCTCGACTCAACTTCATTTTCTTCTGTTGTCTATTGCATTTTTTATCGTCGTGTACCGCATTATTTGTCTACTGCATTGTTGGATCGTCATCTAGTGTATTTTTTTTGCCACCGTATTTTTTCAACTCAACTCCATTTTCTTAATGTCATCTATTGTTGTCATCTATTGCATCACTTGTATTTTTTTTTGTCATTGTCTGCTGCATTTTTTATTGTCTATCACATTTATGTCGTAGTTTACTGCATTCTTTCGTAGGTGCATAAATTATATTTGTTTACTGCATTCTTTAATTGCTGTTCGCTGAATTTGTTGACAGTTATATATTGCATTTCTTTGTTGTTGTTTATTGTTCATTTTTTCACTACTATAAAAAGTTGATCACTGACGAGCGAAAAAGTTCACCACTAATGCATGAAGCGTCTGTCAGAAATTTATCGTCTGACTATTAAACCACTGACACGTCATTAAGGTGTCCATTAGAGGTCTCATATGGAGACACAAACTTGAGCCCATGGTGATGTCACTACTGATGGGTGACTAGCTACTCGTCAGAGATCTGTAGTACATCTGACAAGTAGCACACTGCCTGTTAGTGTTGACCGATTAGGGATGACCTTATTTGTAGTAGTGTTTGTCACGATCTACTATATTTTTTCTGATCTAGAGATTTGCCCCCTCCCCTCCCCTCCCCTTTTACCACTTTGCTTGCAAAGATAATGGTAAAAAAGATCTCATGAGAATCTGAAACGTACTCTAGTTTAAAGTGGATGTAAATTTTAGTCTCCCGCTTGGGTATTTGCCCCTATACCCCTATTGTCCGTGAAAGATGGCTTCTTGATTGGATGTAAGTCTAGTTCTATATGGGCTTATATTTGGACATCAACAAAATTGCTTCTACGAACTACAAGCACCAGGCCTTTTGTGGTAAGGTGCATGGGTTACATGGACCCAGTGTTCATGAAAACGAGACTTTTAACATAAAAGAGTGATGTCTACAGCTTTGAAGCTATTCTTTTGGTACTCATTACTGGGAAGAAAAATGTATACAATGAAACTGGTAGCCTCATCATCGAGTTCTGCAAAATTTATGAGAAAGAGAAGAGTGGGAAGGCAATGTTTGACAAAGAGATTATTGTGACCGAAGAAGATATAGAAAACTGACCAGATATGACAGAGGTTGCTGAGCGACTTGTAATGCTTAGGAGAGACAGAAAGAGTGGGAAGACATCAAACAAATGTCCACACCACTTTGAGGATATCATCATGGATGATTCTCCAATTAAACACTACTGACCTCAACTAGCAATGCCACATTTTTGGTGTCATCCAGTCCAACTAGCAAAAATTTCTATCCTAATTCATAGGTCACGAAATGTTGTAACACTACCGGAATTTACAAATTTGCCGTGTGCACAAGACACACGGCGACGGAGTGCAACACTCGGCATAGAGTACACGGCGTACAGGCTGCCGGCAAAGACATTTTTGCCGAGTGTTTTTCTTCGGGGCACTCGGCAAAACATTTGCCGACGGTCAATATGAACACTCGGCAAAAAAAAGCGACTAAACGGTCATGATGACCGTTAGAGCCCTCTTTGCTGAGTGTCGACACTCGGCAAAACGTGAATACAGGAAAGCACAGGATTCGGCCACGTGGCTCATCTTTGCCGAGTCCTTGCGCGTGACACTCGGTAAATTATCTGTTTGCCGAGAGCCAGGTGGAGACACTCGGCAAACCTCGCGAGCCAGACAGCACAGGCTTGCGCCACGTGTCCCTTCTTTGCCGAGTGCGGCACTCGGCAAAGCCTGAGCCGGCAGCTCTTTTTATTTTGGATTTAATTAGCCCTGCAATTCAAAATTTCATAGCATTTGAAACATATATATATGTATGCACATCAGTATTGAGCGGCGGGGGAGGAGGGAGGAGGGGGAGGGGGGCGGGGGCGCCAGAGGGGAGGAGGGGGCGGCGGGGAGGAGGGAGGAGGGAGGAGGGAGGAGGGAATTTTTTTAAATATTATTTTTTTCCCGTAAATCGCAAGTCTACATGTCGGTTTGAAAAAATTACAAAAATGGAGCTCAGTCGGCAACCCAAATGCCGAAAAGCTCAAATCGGCATGCCAGTTGCCGACTACGGGTGCTATCGGTAAGTGGTTTGCCGACTTGAGGCATGTCGGCAAGTGGTTTGCCGACTTGGGGCATGTCGGCATATGGTTTGCCGACTTGGGGCTTGTCGGCAACCGGTCTGCCGACTTGTGGCATATCGGCATATGGGCCGCCGACGTGTCCTCTACTCGGCCCACCCGTCGCACCCCGCCACACACACACGCAACACACGCACACGCACACAGGCGAGCGGCGGCGGCGGCGCGGCTTCGAGGGAGGGCGGCGACCGGGGGCGAGGCCGGCGGCAAAGCCAGCGCGGCGGCCGGCGGCGAGGCTGCGGCGGCGGCCGGCGGCGAGCTTGTGGAGCGGCGGTGGGGCGTGGGAGAGAGAGGAGAGGAAGAGAAGAAAAGAAAAAGCAGAGAGGGAAGAAGAAGAGGAAGGAGAGGAAGGAGAAGAAGAGAAGGAAGAAGAAGAGGAAGGAGAGGAAGGAGAAGAAGGAGAAGAAGAGAAGGAAGAAGAAGAGGAAGGAGAAGAAGAGGCTTCATCCGCGGATTTTTTCGTCGGTCCGGTAAATTCTAAAGTCAAAATTTATTATTAATTTAGTTATAAAATTTATCGATTGTAATTATATGTCGAACCCCAGAATTCATAACAGAGAGGCTTAAGTGAAACCACCCGCTAAGTCGAAACGTCAACCCCGACCTCAACTCCTGGGTATCAATTCCAAGAGGAGTGGAGTGATATGACTCCGAATAGCCCGAGACGTCAACCCTGAACCTTCTCCGGCAAATCAATGCACAGATCAAGTAGGGTGATATAGTCCCCTCACTCTTGTCCTACCGAGCCGGAACCTCAACCCCGAACTCGTCCCGGCAAATTAATGCACGGCTGGAGTAGGGTGATATAGTTCCCAATCTCTCAGTAGCAGAGTCACTTCACATGGGTGATTAAACTTAATGACTCTATGATATAAACTCTAAAGTCCTACCCACAACATGCGCTTCATCACATACACGCACGGCACATGAGTGGGCGAAAACAACCAGATTTCACAGCAGTGACTCTACGACAGAAACTGCAATATTATAAGTTTGAAACTTAACAAACATATATACACACAAAGATCCAAAGATCTAAGCACACACACAGCGGAAGAGTTTATCAGGCTACGAAGCCAAACAGTAGGGCCAAAAGTGGCAGCGGAAACAAACCAAACTGCCAACCCAGAGGCAGGATCACTGCCTGGGATTCCCGGTGACTAGGCGTCGTCGGTGTCGATTTCTAAATAGAAACCACCCTCTGAAGGGGTAGTTTCCTCTGCAACAAAACAACAACAATAGCAGGGTGAGTACAAAATTGTACTCCGCAAGACTTACAGTGCGGAAATTAGTTAGTGATTGTGCCAGGTATCAACAAAGGGTAATTGTGGACTAGTTTGCGGAAAGCCAAGTTTACCTTTGTCAATAACAATAATTAGATTGAAATTCGACTA
>JAGXJF010005277.1:0-168874 GCA_019208055.1 Stipa capillata
CACGTGCCGCCACCGAGGCAGCGACGATATTTTGAGGCTACCGGAATGAAGGGAAAAAAAGAAGGAAAAAATCGGGACGACGGACCCCGCGACGCAATCCCTCTAACATGCTCCACAAATACACGAGGAGAAGGATAAAGCACATTGTGAACCTCGGCTGCCGCGATCACTGCATGTCAGAGTAGCCTGTTCTCTTTCTTCGTGCTGGCGGGCAGAGCACAGTTTGCTGATCGGCCAAAGCCACCTCTGCGCACGAAGGCGGAGCCGAGTGGCTGATAGTTGCTTAGGAGTCTGATCCTCAATGGGAATGGGCTGGTAGTTGTTGTTGATCAACGCTCCCGGGTTCGCCATGAAGACCTCCCGGCAAGGGTGATGGCTTCCCGAGCTCTCGAAGTCATCCGTGTCATACTCAAGGACGGGCAGTAGAGACTGGAGTACACCAACCAGTGGGGATCCCTGCTCAACGGGTGGGAATCCATGTTTGAACAGGAGATCCAACTCCGGCGTGACCTTGCCCCTGGGGAGAGGGGCCGAAGGCGTGGACTCAGGTTTGAGTTCGAGTGGAGATGTTGATGAAGCCTCCGTGGATCGGCAGGGAGCCGAGTCGCAGAGGTAAAGCTTGCCGATCTTGTCGGCGATGAAGTCCAGCTTTCCGAATCGGAAAAACTGTCCTAGATCAGGGACAACGTCCAGGGAGGCGAAACTCATCATGCTGCCCGGAACGAAGCCACCGTTGTTGTTAAAGAAACCCATCTGGATCTGCCCAATGAATCTATGCTTCGATAATAGATCTCGAGGTTGCTAGGGCGATAAATGTACGAGAGCTTATGAAAGCGTATGAAGCCTAGAGCTTGTGAGAGGATACCGATCGGGAGATCCCTACCTGGCCTTATATAGGCGACCAGGATAGGGTTACAAGGGTCCAGATAGGTTTACAGATTGGTTTCCTAATTGGTTAGGACAGAATCCAGGATTGCCGGGTAAGTGTTTATCCCTATCTTGTACTCCAAGTCGATGAGGTGCCCCTGTGTAGAAGTCGGACTCCGAGTTGTCAGCCCAGCCCACCCTATGTCCAGAGGGCCGGCTCTATCCTCCTTGATGATACCCGGGTGCCATGCCATCGTCATAGTTTAAGAGAGTTAGAGTTTTGAGCAAAGAGCATTTGTTCCTCCAAATGTTGTTGCTGCAGATTCTGTTACTCTTGGAGTGTCTACTCCTAGACAAGTGTAGGAGTCGCTGGTGATCACTCAAACTTGTGTGGGTTGGCCCAGATGTTTGTGAGGGTGATCTGAAGTCTACCCGCTGCCAAGCAAAAGGACTTCCACAAACAAAGGACCGTGCCTGAAGTTTCAGGTACACGAAGAAAAAGGCACCACAAGTGCCGGCTATCTCTTCGGAGTAGTTTCTCCAATGGAGACGTACCACTCTGCAAGGAGTGGGAACTTCGGTGAAAAATCATCTGTGTCTTACCGGCTTGCTTGATTGTGCTGTTTGTTAGTGATGTGATACATCTTTTCACCTGTGTTATCTAGTTGTGTCACAGTTACTCTATAGCTTATCTCTGATCTGTGTTAGCTACTTGTGTGACAACTATGTGTTAATCTTCATGTCATTTGCTGTCTGAGTAGTCTATCTGTTTCATAGATAGCTAAACCTCTTTATCTGTTAAGGCTAATGCTTGATAAAACGAAGTTGTTCTTTGAATTTGGCTAGCCTCCTATTCATCCCCCTCTAGTCGACTCCTGCAATCCTTTCAGGAGGCTCGGACTTTCATTTTTGGAAGCTCCGAGGTTTGTGAGAATCAGATGTTCCGATTCAAGAACCGGATGTTCCGTTGTGTTTCGGAAGTTCTATGATTCGAAATCGGAATTCCCGAGTTTGAAGTCGAAGGCTCCAACTTTCATTTCCGGAGGATCGGAGTTCAGGTTCTGGACTCAGCTTCAGTGAATGTCTGGTGGATTTCCAGATCGTGTCTGTGGAGTCGAAATTGAAGTCGGAGGCTCCAACCTTCAATTCTGAAGGGACCAAATTCAATCTCTGGACTCAACCCTCAGACCGCGGATGTGAGAATCGGAGGTTCTGATCCAGGAACCGGATGTTCCGATAGTGAAATTTTTTTGACCACGAGTTTTTCTGATGTATTAGAGTTTGATCAATTTGTCTCGTAAAAATTGATGGAAATATTTTCTCGACTAACTTGGGTCAATTGGAAAACTTGTGCTCGCAACTGGTTTGCTTGTCTACTAGTGTGCAGGGTAAATGAGTGTGACGGTGGTTCGGTCACGAGGATCGTCATGACGCCTGGAGGGTGGAGATGCGATCAAGGTGGTGGCGACGACATCGGGTGGCTCAAGACGGAGCTTTTAGCGAACAAGGCAAAGATGGAGACAAGACGTGAGGACCAAGTTGGTGCGATGGCACTTTTGTAAAAGTGTGGATACCACTGAAGTAATATCAAAGAAATCGCGGCGGCGGACAATGATGCGGTTTAGGATTAGGCTTGTGGTGGTAGGAAGGTTTGAAGGTGGATAGGTGGCTTAGACGCTTTGGGATGCGTGCTAAGTGCCATATGCCCTTAGGTGGGCTTTAAGGCCCAAGTGGAGAGGGTATGCCTCTTCCACTATAAATAGGAAATGGTGGGTTTGTAAAACTAAACTTTTTGACAATCCTTCGTAAGAGCTGCTCAAGAGAGTTTTGGCCTAAGTGGAGAGGCTTTTAAACATGAAAAAAATCAATACAAGAAGAGTTTCAAGAAGAGAGTATGTGTTCTTGAGATTCTCTCTCTCTCTATCTCTCTTTTTGGATTTTTGTTTTCTTACTTCTATCTTTTTGAGATCTCTTGGATATGGCAAGTCAGTGATGAAAGATCATGTTCATATTAATTCCATCCTAGCATATCTGAAGAATCTCCCATTTCCATCTTGATTTCAGATCTATATTGGAGGAAAGGCAAGTCTTTGGGATTTTCAAGTTTGATTCCTTTTTAGGTTCCAATCTTGTCTTATGGGGCTTGGAATATGTTTCTGGGATATGTGAGATGATTTCACGTTAATTCCTTATCAGTACACCTCACAAGGTCCTAGGAATCAAGAATTTAATTTTCGCACATCTTATTAGCTAGGGCTGGTTTTTGAAGTTAGAAAACAATAGATAATAAATTGGTATTTTCTCTTAGCACAGACAAGATTTTGACATGATTCCAACTGGAATAGCTTCATAAGTCTCTTGTCTACCATTGTGCAAAATTTTGTTCAATTCCGTTGGGTAGATCAAAATCTGCGAATATTTTTCCGAGCGACAGTCTGTTGTTTATGCCAATATCGGAAGCTCTGACTTTCTCGCTCCGGAAGTTCCGACCCGGAAGTCGGAAGTTCCGATTTTTTCAGAGAGTTCAGAAATAGGGTTACTTCAGAACTTTTGATAAGGTCAAAACTTCCGATATTTCTACTCCGAAACTTCCGATCTGTCTGGTTTTGGCTCCACTGATTTTGATTGCTTTTGTCGATTGTTTTCCACTGCATTCTTTGATTTAAATACATTGCATTGTGCTCTTGTTTTCAGAAAAAAAATTCAAACCGACATTCACCCTCCTGTCGGAAGCCACTGATCCAACAATCTGCATACCCATTTGGAGGTCCACCCGACGGGATTTCCCGGTCCAATCCGCGTCATTTCCATGGGGGAAAAATCCAGGCCAATAGAGGCTGGGGAGGAAACCATCGCCCTCTCTCACGACCGATCGAGCGTCGCCTCCGCCCCGCGACCAAACTGTGGCGGCACTGCCGAGCTATGACGGGCAACCTCCTGCGCCTCCCTCCAACGCGACCTCCTCCACCTCCTCGCCCCTCTATTGCGACCGATCGGGCGTTGCTTCCGCCTGCGATCGAGCTGCGGCGACACCGCCAAGCTGTGACGGGTGACATCTTGTGCCTCTCTCCAACGCGACTTCCTTCGCCTCCTTCTGACACAACCTCTGACACGACCTCCTCCGCCTCCCTTCACGACCTCCTCCACCTCCCTCTGACGCGACCTCCTCTGCCTTCGTCAGTTTGTCCTCATCCTCCTTCTCCTGATGTTAGAGCATTGCTTGTATATACTGTTGATTTTTAGTGGAGATTGTCTAGTATTTGTAGTTTGATCTGAAGTTTCTTTGAACGGGTTGTTTGATCTAAATTTCCATCGCTGTCGAGCACATTGAAATCAACTAGTTGAACAAGAGGAAGCTAGCATATATACTGACAAGATATATGTTCCATTCTGTGTTACTTCATTTATTTTTCTTTACACTTGGGTCAGAGGAGATGATAACTTCTTTCTGAACTTTTCTTTTGAAATTCAGCTGTACAGCCAATAGTTATTAGAATAACATCACCCTTTCTCTTGAGAAAATATGGAATTGGCAACTATACTCAAAACAGAATTTTCAATGAGATAACGTGTGTTATTCCAAATGCATTACTTGAGCGACAATTTCAGCCAACTATGTCCCAGGATGCAAATCATGGCTGTGATCTGATCTACTAATTAAGGAAGGAAAATTGTTATTAGTCCAACTCATACTTGGCAAATCATGAAAATTCACGAGAAAAAACTTCTTTATGTTTGTTTGTTGCCTTACCTGACAATCTGTTGGCTTCCTCTTTTACTTGATCAGCACAGTGTATAGACTACTTTTGTGTATGTGTGAATATATGAGAAAACAACAACTTATTTCTGAAAGTAATTGTTAGATCAGACTTCAGGCCTAAATTGGGACACAAAAAATAATTGCTATTATTTATAAAAAGATCATGAGAGAAAAAAACATACCATGCAGTTTTATACTTAAAATTTATAAGAATTTTGTTTCATCCTTTGTGTTTGCCTTACAGGAGCCTTTTATGATGCATTCTGAAAATTTTAATCCAAAGTCAGCTTACTAGAGAATAGTTAAAACAAAGATCTGCAGTGGATTCTTATTCTTATATAGTATGCAATGTGCTTGATCTGCAGTGGATTCTTATTTTTTCTGGAATATGATTCCCTTGGATTGTAACAAAGCAATGACATGGATGCTAGT
The DNA here is from genome assembly GCA_019208055.1 of Stipa capillata. Lineage (NCBI taxonomy): Eukaryota > Viridiplantae > Streptophyta > Magnoliopsida > Poales > Poaceae > Stipa > Stipa capillata. The sequence goes on from JAGXJF010005277.1 coordinate 5,060, forward strand.
CTTTTGCCACACAAAATTCAATAAGGAGTATATATCAAGGTTGTTATACGTATTCATATATCAGAACGTATTTTGTTGGTTGATCAATTGTGCATTTCTTGGCAACTGAAGGTGTAGATGGAGATGTTTCTTGTGTCACCTTCTTTCCTTTAGAAGTTCAGTTCATCTTGCACTGTGTGAAGTTCTAGTCATATGCAGATTAAAGCTAAAGAAGAATCAAGAACTCAGGATGATGTTGCATGAGGAATTTTTCTGTGTATTATCTATGTTCCAATCGAATTTTTGTAGTGACTATTTGTACCTATATTAGCTATGAACAGGCTTATGCATGCATGTCGATCAAACCAACTACGTACGCACTTTGCTTATGCATGCATGTTGATCCATAGCTAGCTGATATGCCAAACCTTGTCACAATGGCCGAAGATTTTTCTGATTTCATGAATATTATTGAATTGTTTGTGTAATTTTGAGTTATTTTATGTTATTCCTGAAATTTCTTGTTTTAGGAATGTTTTTAGCATTTTTTAGAATTATTTTTGATTTTTGGAAAAAATTCAGAATTATTTATGATAGTTTTATGATTTTTCTGATTTTATTTTATGCTAGGGATTCCTACATTTTCCCTTGTTACCAAACAGCCGCAAGGTTGATTTCTCCACCAGGAAGATCTCCCCCATGGGGTGGGGGGATTCCATGTGCTCTTAAAAATCCCCTCTAGGGGTTTACTACCCTGGGATTTTCTTCCCTTGCCACCAAACAAAGCCTCAAGGTGGGTGGCATGGCGCTTTCTTTCTTTATTGGATTTCTCTCTATATAGAATAGGTAATACTTGATTCTCTTGTGTTTTCTTTAACCAAACAGGCATCGGACCCTAGAAATTGGGTAAACTATAAGTCTACAGAGAAGTCTTTAAGATAAAAAGAAATTACAAAACAACTTCTTTGTATTACATACAAGATCCTGAGTATAAAAGATGAATTTCAATATAGTCCTTGTGCCATCCAGGTCGCCGGAGACAATGTCATTGGAGGCGTCTGGGATGCTTCTACCTTTGTACCCGGGACATAAGCACCAATCTATAGATGGCCATTATAGACGGCAAGAAGCAAAGAGTCTCCACATCGGAGGTTGAAGAGGGTGAGCTTGCATTACCAAGGTAGGTACGAGATCCAAGACCCCAAATGCACATGATTCTATTCAGATAAGTGGAGAAAGCTACCTGTCATCTGGTAAGAATGGAGATCGGCCATGGGCAGGTGGCGCCCTGACGATTCACCCAAAACCTACACCTCAACTATCACGGACAAGAGAAAAAGTGGCCTTCAGCCATGGCAACTATCCCAGCTCAATGTTGTGGGCGTGCAAGATGAGAACTTCTAGCTCATAGCCAATGGCGGACCCAGGATTTTGAGCAAGATTGGGCCAACTTGATATAAATTTTTTTCTTAGAATGGGCCCAGCAGTAAAATTTTTTTGACTATAGTATATGAGTCAACATAAATTCTTAGAGTGGGCCTAACCCCACCCTGGCCACCCTTTGGGTCCGCCACTGCTCATGGTGGGAGGGCCATGACGCTCCATAGAAGGAGCGACAGGAACCACGGCAACCAGCGCATATCTGAACATCAAATAAAGGGGAGGAGAAGGGAGCTCACTGAGGTCACGCTGCTGGGAAGGTTCAAGCTGCCACCACAAGAGGCGGTGGATCTCGATGGAGAAGACGACGAAAAGAGTTTTCCCAAAAAGGACACCACAAGGGATGAGTGAGGGGAGAATCTATGTCTAGATCTACTACTACTATTAGGGGTTGTACAGGGGCACGACCCTTACTTGACTCGCCGTCGGCCAAGGCCAAAGAGGAGAAAGGGAGGGCCGGAGCGGTCCTCGTGCGAAAAGCAGGGAAGAGAGAAGAGAGGGAGGAGCTTAGAAGGAAGGAGGATGGATTGATCGTTTTGTGAGCTTCGAAATGTTGTCAAGAGGAAAAAAGAAAAAGGGGACGTGGTTGAAAGGTGCTTGCTTGGAGAAAAGGTGACAACAGCTAGTGGAAAGCATGATACATGCTCTTTTTTTTTAAGTATGAAGCATGCTAGTGCGGAGAAACCGGGGAAGTGAGCTGATTGCTATTGCCATGTGTAAGCCATAAAGTGCTCACCATAGTAATATTTTTTAAAAACTTCACGGTAATCCTAACAGCTATTCATGCCTTTCTCAAAGCTAAGCGCCTCTTTAGATCGTAGGAATTAGAAAACATAGAAATAAAAGAGATACATAAATAATAATGTCATGTATTAGGTATTCTTAATCTCAAACCACATAAATTTTAGAACTGATATCTTTAGATAGTTCACAGGAAATAAAGACAAAATATTTAAAGAAATGAAGAGAGAGAAAGAGTGTGTAGTAGACTTCTAAAAAAAGGTATGAGCTCATGTTGGTTTTTCTATGAAATTGAGAGCATAAAAATATATTCTATAGGAACTTGAGAACTCTAATCTTAAATCCAAAAGGCCTTTGTAAGGAATTTTCCTAAGGATTGAAATCTTACGATCCAAATATGCCCTAAAGATTTCCAGAAAAATCTAGCCAAATGCACTTAGCCTGCAAGGCATGCAGCAAATTAGCAGCAAACAAAAGTTTCAGCTAACTCACTTCTTGATCTGAAGCTGCAAACTTGTGATAGTACAAAAGGTTGCCCAGTTAAACATTGGTGGTTCATATGTGCAGAAAGTCTGAATATGTCGTTCAAGAAATGCAGAAGAGAAGACCCTACATGTGACTCGAGATCTCTCAGGGAATCAGCCCGTGGTGATTGCTTAATTTGAGGTTAGTTGGAGAAGGTTGCTTTTCTGGTCTCTACACTTGGGTCCTACTTGACCTCCTACCTATGATTCACCAGTGGACAGGAGGATTGCAGTTGTTCAAGACCAGTCCAAACTAAAAAGTCTAGGTTCATGATCGCAAAAAAGAAATAAAAAGTCTAAGTTCATGCATGTTTTGCAGTCACAGCCATGTGTTCTTTCAATAATTTTAGAAGGCAATTCAAATAATTTTACAGATGATTGGTCTTACCTTTGAAGGTTGAATTACTTATGGACGCATCAATTTTGCTTTGTTGCAATCTGATATTCAGTCCGTTAAATCAAAGTACATATTTCAGAAGTGACAAGATATCATCATTTCTTTTTAAGAATTGTATGAATTAATCCTTTTGTACAAGGGAGAAGCCATTCAGCAATCTGGCCCAAATGTCCATTGCTACTTGCAAGCATGTAACTGTTGTCTGGACCAAAAACTACAAAGAAATATAAAGAAATAAAGGATATACAAATACCGCTCAGTTGCTCCACGGCTGATGATAAACTTGTCCTGTTGAACAACCAGCATGCAATAGCTTCTGTTAAGTGAAGTTAAAACAAGATGGATCAATATTATGAAAAGCGACTAATTTTAGTAGTAGCAAATCTTAATTACCTTTAGTGTCGGACGCAGAGCCTTGTTGATCCATGGCTAACACAACAAAGAAACACAATCTAACGTGATCCTCGATCCTGATCCTTGACTTCTTCAAACACACATCTCCTTTCAGTTTCTTCTAAAATCACAGTTCATTAGCGGGACACATTAAAAAGTTTAGTAAAGAACCTTACGACCAACAGAACGAGTGCCTACACAACTGGGGAGATGGTATAGATATATATAACGAACCAGGGTGAGCAATGGCCAAAACTTTAGTTAAATCAACACCGCAGCAAGCGCGATGCTGAAGGTGCAACTCACGAGGAATAACAGTAACTAGCATGACCATAATGCAAGAATTGCATGACGGAGTTCATCATATGTTGTACCGTGGGCCGCTACTGAACCAAAGCATTAAGCCGCCAGCGACTGAAATCTAGATTAGCAAGTCAAAAATGCACTTGAATTCCCTAAATCGGCAGGGATATATAGCTCACGGAGTATTTGCCTAATCCGTGGACCTGGGTTCAAACTCGGGCGGTGGCATCCGGTGGAGAAACAAAAAGGTCACAAATGTTCTTTTGGGAAATTAGTCATATTGCGCATGATCTTGATCACATGTATACATTGTGGATCAACAATCATCACACAACGTTTCTCGTGTTGACTAGCTGCACACAATTTTCAGTTTCTTCCAAAATGTTAGCTCGTGCAGCTGTAGCATAAGTTTGTCTTTCAAGTGTAAATGAAATAATAGCTGAAAACTCATGGTTGACTGCGAAACAGAGTTGCATCTCATCTCATGTCCTGACTGAATAGAGTATAACAGGCCAGAGATATTTTTGCAGCAGTCAGTTCTAAGTTTTTTATACCGTTTTGCAGAACTCCACTGCAAGTTTTTATACCTTGGTTCACGTGGATTCTGGAAGGTCTGAATCAAGTTCTTCAGTCCCTCGCAAGGTCTGAATCAAGTTCTTCAGTCCCTCGCACCAACAAATACCAAATAAACGAGAATTACACAATCTGTTGATCTGATAATTGCATGTATTATGAGAGACGGGTGAAAGAAGCAACTAGCGCAAGGATAAGATTTATCTCGTGACATACAAACCACCTCACCACTACTGCAGAATGACCCTTTGCTGAACCCCCTCCACTGATGGGCGCACTCTTGCCCGTCGTTGGAGGGTCTCACCGCTGACGGGCACCTAGAGGCCCGTCAGCAGAGGAGTCTGACTGGTCGCAGCGGAAGACCTCCACTGACGGGCCCTTAAGTTGCCCGTCAGTGGAGACGCAACCCCGGTGCCATAAATGACGCATCATCTCCACTGACGGGCTCTATTTAAGTGCCCGTTAGTGGCGAAGCGATCTCCACTGACGGGCGTATCTAAGGGCCCGTCACTGGTATTTCAGCCCAAAAGCACTGCATCGACAAACATCAATAACTTTTGATCTATAAGTCCAAATAAAGTGATTTTTTTTGCAAAATTTGTAAAATAAATAGATCTAGACAGCAGATCAAGTTTCATAATTTTTTGAGTTTTCTGGAATTTCTAGTATTTATTTTATTTTTTATTTCTTTTCTTGGGAGATGCTTGAGTTATAAAGCAATGTATAGTCTAAGTGAAACTGTCTAATATTTTAAACACAGCCTCATGAGGTCATCTCATGACCCCATGCCAATTTTCATATTTTTTAGACCACATTTAGAGTTTATATAAAATGAAAAATCATTAAGATGCAAGTAAAGGTTTGAATTTTTCCAAGAAAATATTTGTATTTTTTTATATATATTGTGGATAGGAGCTAAAAAGATACATAGGTACTTATATATGAATTTTTCTTCCATTTAGAGGCCTTCTTTAAGATACTTGTAGTTCAAATTTGAAATATATCCAGTAAATAGCTAGATATTCATTTAATGCCTAAAAAATAGTAAATGATTTCAGAAAAATGCCTAATTTTGACATTACTAATATAATGTAGTATGTTCCATGTATAAAAATTTTGGACCATTTTAGATAAATATTTCAGGAAGGTACTACATATAGTACCTCAAATTGGTATTTCAAAAAATAAAAATAGAAATTATTACATAACAAGATGGAACATGAACAAATATTAGCTTATAATAGTGTAATATCAAGTTGTAGTCCAAATCTCAAGTTCAAATGATGATGAATTTATGATGTGTACTTCAATCTTTATATTTCCTCTTTAAATGCTATGAAGCTTTCTCAGAGATGTTTAAGTTACAAAGCAATGTATAGTCCAACTTTTGTGAATTTGTTTGAAATTTTAAACATAGCCTCATGAGGCCATATAATGACCCCATGCCAATTTTCATATTTTTTAGACCAAATTTAGATTTTATAAAAAATAAAAAACCAATAAGATGCAACTAAAGGTTTGAATTTTCCCAAGCAAATGTTTGCATTTTTTATATATTTTCTCGATAGGAGTTTAAAAGATACATAGGTACCTAGATATGAATTTTTTTTTCCATTTAGAGGCCTTTTTAAAGATACTTGTAGTTCAAATTTGAATTATATCCAGTAAATAGCTAGATATTCATTTAATGCCTAAATAATAGCAAATGATTTTAGAAAAATGCCAAAATTTGACATGAACAATGTAATGTAGTATTTTCCATCTAGAAAAGGTTTGGAGCATTTTGGATAAATATTTTTGGAAGTTTTTATACATGGTACCTCAAATTGGTGCCCCCTACCACTGACGGGCAGCTACGAGGTGCCCGTCAGTGGAGACCCCCCCACCACTGACGGGCAGTTACGAGTTGCCCGTCGGTGGAGACCCCCCCCCACCACTGACGGGCAGCTACGGGGCGCCCGTCGGTGGAGACCCCGCGCCTATATAAGGCAACGAGCGGGACTTGGCGAAAAATTCACCAAGTCCCGCGCGTTCTTTCGAACTAGCAGCGAGACCTCCTCCGCGCCGCCGCCCGGCCGCTCCCCCTCCACCACGCCGCCGCCTGGCCATCGTCCTCCTCCGCGCCGCCGCCCGGCCGTCCCCTCCTCCCCGAACCCTCCGCCCGGTCGTCGCCCTCCTCCCCGAGCCCTCGTGATGGATGAGTTTGTTAGTATTTATGGTTAATTACGGGGCCGGATCTTAGCAAATATGTAAGTTGAGCTCAACGTGCTTTGATATATCTTAACTCCTTTTCTTTCCAACTGTGTTCAGAGCTAGCAAATTGGCTCAATTTTATCAGGGTAAGTATGCCCTTATTCCCATGAGCTCCAAATTCCAGGTACTTTCCTTTCTCACAGCTGCTTTATGAACAAAAGATTGCGAATGCCATAAAACCTTGCTCAATGCTTTCTTTTTCCTTGTTTATTTTCCACAACTTACAAATGTTTGTCATTTTCAGCAATGATGGAAAGTGCTAGAGAAGTCGACCTAATGGAGAAAATGTGTCAGCAGGTGAGATCCTCAAATTTATACGTGTGTTAACTGTTTATATTTCTATAGTTATATCCCCTATTATGCGATAGTGATGCTCTTTTGTATATAACGGGTGCTACTTTCTTGTCTTTATATTTCAACACACAAGTATTACTAGTTGAATGACCAAATCAAATTGATGGGTTGTTTTTAATCTTCATGATTGTTTTATTAAATTTGAATTTAGTTCCACCTAATTGTATTGCTGAAAAGTAAAATTATTTGGTTGCAGAGCAATTGGCAGCTCTGTTTTTTTTTAAACCTCATAAACTACCAGTGACGGGCCCTTAGAAAATACCCGTCAGTGGAAGTGCGAACCAGTGACGGGCCCTTAGAAAATGCCCGTCAGTGGAAGTTCGAACCAGTGACGGGCGCTCACAAAGGACCCATCAGTGGTGATACCTTTCCTCTGACGGGCAAATTGGGCCCGTCAGTGGAGGGCACCCCTCCACTGACATTCCCAGGCTGACGGGCCCCCAGCCCGTCAGTAGAGGGGGTTAACTGCTCGTCATTCTGCAGTAGTGCACGAGACGTTACCGAAACAAAAATAGCATGTTTACCGTTCATCTCAAAATTAGATAAATCCTAGGAAATCATAGAGCACCTGACGTAGTACAAATTAACACCTATTATAGTTGTAACGCTGAACAGACTAAACAAGAGACGCTTTCGCTTTCCTTGGTGAACTTATACTCTATTGGCCGAACTGAACTAGTGGACAACTGAACCATGTACTCATATGCAACAAAAACTCTTCGCTCGGACCTATTGCAGCTACCAGCGAAGCGTAACTTTTACATCGTGACCAGAAATGGAAAACTGAGAAACTGAGAAAAAATTCAGTGGAGTCTTAACTCGCTGCCACTTACTTAGCAACAATGGCTTTGAGTAAAAATTTCTCGAGCGTGTATGCCCAATTCCACCCCGTAACATCGTCAACCTTAGATTCCAGTTTACTCTAAAATCTCACATGTTATAGCACATCATAAGTTTCTCCAAGATGCAGCAGCTAAAGCAGTTACCTAGCTGGATGAGCACAGAGTTACATCCTCATTCCCTGATGCAGGAGAGGAAAATTGGTGCAAAGGTCTAGCAATATATAGTGAACAAATTTTGCAACTGAACCGAACAACGAACCAAGTGAGATGCTGAATGGTATAACTCATGAGCAATGCCATCAACTGGCAATCTAGCATGATCTGCATGACCACGAAATAACAACAGCATGAAGAAAGATCACACTTTCTTTAAGCTTATGGGGCTCTAGTCTACTGATGCAAGCAATAGTAAGCATGTAATAGCTGCAATCTAGATTCAAGAACTCTATTAGCAGAAGCATTGCTTCCCTATAATTAAGTTACAAGAATCTACTAGAATGAAACAAATTTGGCCAAAAAATATTCAGAACCATGGGCAACATCAGAATTTTTGTGATAAAGCATTACTAGTCCGTTGTATAATCACTCAATTTTGGTGCAAATCTTCCATAGAATGTGCTCAATGTGGAACGCTACTTGCAAAAGTGATTGCTTACATACGCGATCTTGGGCGCAATTCTTGCCGAGTCCATGGTCGGGCCGACGCTGTCACCGGAGCAAAACGCCGAATAGAGGCACGAGCCTGCAGTTCCGGTGAGCTAAACACCGAATTGCTCGCATTAACATGCGCCATTTGCCTCGGTGGTCTAACCCATGTGTTTAATTTGATTTCTATCAAGTAAGGAGCGCGACCGGGGTCGTCTTCCCCAACTCCGGCGAGACGTTCGCCACGACCATGTAACACCTGTACCTGATAGCATATTGGGCTTGGCGGACATGTGCCATGGACCAGCTAGACTGGGCTCGTGGCATGGCTCGTGGCTACAAGAGGAGCATCGGCAGCCAAGGAAAGAGATCGATCCGAATAGACAAGGCAGAGTATCTCCTTCCTCTACACTCGTCTCGTCCTCAACCCTCTGCTTGCTTCTTCCATTGGTGGTTTGCTTGCTCTCCACAAGCAACTCCTATCGATCTCACATCACGGCGATTGCCGGCGGCAACGGGACATTGCAGACCATTATCAGGATTTCGTCCCGCGCGGTGAGCCTTCCTTGAATTTCCTATCAGGACCTTCCTCTCACTTCCGCACACTAAAGCCCTAAGCCATTTGCATACTTCCACAGTTCCACGTCCGACGACCCGACGCCATGGACTGCCTCCGCCGTCGCCTCCGACATCGCTGACGGCTACGTTATGATGAGCTTCTGCCTCCAGCGTGAGCACCGGTGGCTTCTCCACGGTCTCCTCTCCCCGTTCCTCCCCTTGCCACTGCCTCTGAGCTGAGTCCGGTCATACTGGCGAGCCCGGCCATGGCCGCCTCGGCTTTTCTCCCCTCATTAATTATTGATCTCAGGCTGAGGTGGCAGAGAATTAGTCTACCAAAGCATCAGTCAGGAGTGAGGTCGCAGAGAGAGGAGCAAGAGTCTTTGAATCCGTCTGTTTTTTCTGTTGCTGGTTCGATACTTGTAACAATATATGATCCGGTTTGACTTTTTTGATAATATCTCATGCAAATTGTAACTATGATTATCGGTACAAAATTCAATTTACTCATTGATTTCATATATGTCTACTCCGGAGAGGAAATAATAAAGAATTGCTGGTAAACCATACTAGAAGGGAAGCGATATACCCTTTTGAAATATTGGAAAAACACCTGAAAAGATAGATAACTCGAAATCTCTACTCGAATCTCCAAGAGAAATATATGAACTGGTCAGTTTCCTCTAAAATCTCAAGCAAGGAAATAACCAGAAAGCTAAACAAATAGGGCAAACATCTACACAGCTCTGAATGGTGAAATATCAGTCGATATATTGAGCCCGACACTGGAGAATCTCAACAAGGGAAGGAAAACATGTAGCAAGTATAACACCAAGTTATACAACTCATGAGCAGTACCATTAACTAGACTCTTTTCTCCTCTTTTTTTTTGTGGGATGTTGGGAATAAGACTTGTTCCTCCCGCACTTTGAAATTAAGGTGTATGTAAGCTCGAAGCATTTCGCGTAAGCTGAATTTATCTACCTGTGTAGCAAAATAAACAACTTCATTTAGTGTTAATAGTAGCTAAGCATAGCACTATAATGGCAATGCGTCGTGTATAAATGGCTCTTTGTTTATGAGCAGTAGTAGTACTGCAGTAGTCGGGTGTGGACCCTGTGAAATGTACTTGTGGATTAAACCCCCTATGTTAGTACTAGATTTAGTTCGTATGGTTCTAGAATGAAGCGTTTTATAGTGTAGTAATTTATGATTGTGCTAATTTGGTAGAGTATATATAACTTTATTTCCTAAAAGAAAGTAAAAATAATTAGCAAAAACCATGTTACGCCGTACAGCCAATGCTAGCACGTAGCATGGCCCGTAGTGTAATTAACCATTTTCGTCATTTACAAACATGGCTTCCCTAAATGACAAACTCATGGAGTACACCGAAGCATTTAAGGGGACACGAGGCACGCATGCCAATCCTACGTGGCGTACACCTCGCCAGTACTGGCCCCAACGGGTGTTCCAGTCCGGCCCGCGTGGCGTGCGCCTCACGCGATCCTGGCCGTCCGTCACGTGGGCCCCACGTGCCAGCGACAGGGCCTGCCCGCACGCGCGGGGCGCCACGTGGTGGGAGCCCAACGGTAACAAACAACGGGGAGAGGAGGGCGAGCCAGGTCACGTGAGGCGCACCTGACATTGGCCACCTCCACACCCGCAACGGTCACATTGACCAAAAGCGCGGGTGGGTGGGGCCGAGCAACGGTCACATCCCCACCACCGTCCGGTCCTGATCAGACGGCTGGCGCGGCGCCTCGGGTTTCCCGCCGCCACACTGTCGAGACCGTTCTTTTCCTCCCTGGCCCGGGGCTTCTTCCCCACCCCCCCCCACCCCCCCCCGCACCATAGGTAGAGGTGAGAGCAGAGCCACCGAGAGAGAGAGGGACAGATAGACGATAGAGCGAGAGAGCGAGGCGTGGTAATGGTGAGGCAAGAAGTGTAGTTAGCAGTAGGATAGAACAAGAGGACGAAGAACCCATCATCCCTTAGGACGTAGGATCATCTCCATCTCCATCTGCATTTTCATCCATGGTCGCATCCTAGAGTTTACTGATCTCTTGTAGAATTTCTTCTTCTTCTTTCTTCTTTGCTTTTCTTGACAAAAAATGGAGGTGTTGGGGTTTGCCACCGCCGTCGCCTGCGGCGAGGAGGCCGTGCGGGCTCTTCTGCAGAGGATGAGCAGCCCCGGCAACCAATCTTTCTAGATGTTCTAGGCCATTCGTTCTTGCTCAGATTCTTTGATTCTTTTGTACTAAGCATTCTTGCAGAGTCCAAAACCCCATTCTTTCCTGCATATACAGCAGCATAAGTAACATACACATAGCCATCTCATAAACATTACATTCTTTTTTTTCATTTCTCTCTTCTTTTGCCCAAAGGGAACTGACAAATTCTTTCCAAGAAAAACGAGAATCCTCTCTTTTTAACTCCTCTCTGTTTTGTACATCGATCGACTCGTATACTATACCCTAGAGAAGCTTAAGCAGTAGCCAGATAGCAAAGAGAGACTAGAGAGGGAGGGAGGGTGATAAACAGAGGAGGTGGAAGAAGACAGGGAGGGAGGAAAAAGAGGAGGTGGTCTTGCTGTGAGCACGTCGCATCCGGCCGTGACGTGTCTCAGGGATGTTGGCAGGCTTCTCGTTGTCGTCCAGGCATCAGATGAGCACAGCGCAGCGCTTTGACGTCCTCCCGTGCGGCTTCTCCAAGCGGAGCAACCGCGGCGACGGCGCCGCCCCGCGCCCGGCGGGCGACGCCAGGAGCAGCAACACCTGCTCGTTCCGGAGTCACCCGGCGCCGCCGGTCACCCAGGCGGTGTCCTGGGGCGCCAAGCCGGAGCCAGGCGGCGATGGCGGCGGCGTCTGGGAAAGGACCAGAGCCGTTAAGCGCGCGCATGAGGAGGAGGCGATTGAGGAGTATGGCCCCGTTGTTCGCGCTAAGCGGACAAGAATGGGCGGCGACGGTGATGAGGTATGGTTCCATCAATCCATTGCAGGGACGATGCAAGCGACTGCTGCGGGAGAAGGTGAGGAGGCGGAGGAGAAGGTCTTCTTGGTGCCGAGCGCCGCGGCGTTCCCCCACGGCATGGCCGCAGGGACGTCGCTGGCCGCGGCCAAGGAGGAGGAGTACAGCAAGTCGCCGTCCCAGTCGTCGTCCTCGTCGGGCACGGACGGCGGCTCGTCGGCGATTCCGCCGCCGCCGCCGCTCGACTTCAACGTCCGGAACTGCGGACCGGCGCCAGGGGAGGCGCTGGAGCTTGTGGGCGCGCTCACCGCGTGCGCCGACTCCCTCGCCGCCTGCAACCACGACGCCATCAACTACTACCTGGCGCGGCTCGGTGAGACGGCTTCGCCGGCGGGGCCCACGCCGTTGCACCGCGTGACCGCCTACTTCGCCGAGGCGCTCGCTCTCCGCGTGGTGAGCATGTGGCCGCACGTGTTCGACATCAGCCCGCCGCGGGAGCTCACCGACGACGCCTTCAACGACGACGACGGCATGTCGCTGCGGATACTCAACAGCGTCACCCCCATTCCGAGGTTCCTGCACTTCACGCTGAACGAGCGGCTGCTGCGCGCCTTCGACGGGCACGAGCGCGTCCACGTCATCGACTTCGACATCAAGCAGGGGCTACAGTGGCCGAGCCTGCTGCAGAGCCTGGCCGCGCGGCCGGAGCCCCCGGCGCACGTACGGATCACCGGCGTCGGCGAATCGAGGCAGGAGCTGCAAGAGACCGGCGCGCGGCTCGCACACGTGGCCGCCGCGCTCGGCCTCGCGTTCGAATTCCACACTGTGGTGGATCGGCTCGAGGACGTCCGCCTGTGGATGCTCCACGTCAAGCGAGGCGAGTGCGTCGCCGTGAACTGCGTCCTCACAATGCACCGCCTGCTCCGCGACGAGACCGGCGGCGCCCTCTCGGACTTCCTCGGGCTCGCGCGCAGCACAGGCGCCTCCATCCTCCTCCTCGGCGAGCACGAGGGGGAGCTCAACTCCGGGCGGTGGGAGGCGCGGTTCGCGCGCGCGCTGCGGTACTACGCCGCGGCGTTCGACGCGGTGGACGCGGCCGGGCTAGCGCCCGCCAGCCCGGCGAGGGCCAAGGCGGAGGAGATGTTCGCGCGGGAGATCCGCAACGCGGTGGCGTTCGAGGGCGCCGACCGGTGCGAGCGGCACGAGAGCTTTGCCGGGTGGCGGCGGCGCATGGAGGACGGCGGGTTCAGGAACGCCGGGATCGGCGACCGGGAGGCGATGCAGGGGCGCATGATCGCGAGGATGTTCGCGCCGGGCAAGTACAGCGTGCAGGCCCAGGGCGGTGACGAGGGGCTCACGCTCCGGTGGCTGGACAATGCGCTGTATACCGTGACGGCATGGACGCCGGCGGAGGCAGGAGGCAGCACGGTGTCTGAGTCCACTGCAGCATCACAGTCTCAACAAAGCTAAGTGAATAAGTAAAGAAAGAACAAGCCTTTTTTCTGGTTCTTTTGCTGTAGTGATCCGTTAGTTCATACAGTCTGACCATTCTTTTATACATTCGTCACCAAAAGAAGAAAACAAAAAAGAAATTAGTAGTTTTCTCTTTTGTTTTACAGTGATAGGAGGAAAAAAATCAATTGTTATTAGCTATGCAATTCTTTATTCTTTTGTCGGTTCAGCTACCCTTGAAAAGTTACCTGCAAATGTAAAAGAAGTAAAGGAGTCGTAGATTGGCAGGGGCAGCTCGCAGCGTATATTACACTGTGAACATCACATATTTGTTCCATTCTTTCAGGCATTCTATATGTAACTTGTAATCTTTGTCCAGAGTCAGAAATGAAATGGAAATTATCTTTGATATTGACGAATGTATCATCTGAAATGTGTTTATTCCCGTCAACACATATTTGTTCTCGTCGTCAGAAATTTCATTGTGAACATTATCTTTGTGACCGCTGAATTCTCTCATTGGAAGGCCTTTGTAACATAACCAAAATTTTCTAATGTAACAGAACCAAAATTTTCCAAATTTCAAAAATTCCAAAACCTCTCTGGACCGCACTCTTTCCCTCAGCCCACAACCCACCTTCTTTCTCGGCCCACATGGCCCATCATCTCCACCGTCCCCTCTCCATCGCCTCCGTCTTCCTCCCGTCACGCCGCCTGTGCCACCGCTCATCGCACCGCCCGCCAACCGACTCTGGTAACGAAACGAACCCCGTCCTCTGCAACGATGCAGCTCCCGAGGTCGCTTTCCACGCGCCCTCCCCTCCTCTCTGCCTCGCCGCTTATCTCTTCGGCGCCACCGCTTTCGCCCCGCTCGGCTATAAAAGCCGGCCGCCTCTCCCAAGCTCTCTCCCTTCTCTCCCTCTCCTCGTCCGAACACCCCGAACCTCTCCACTTCCTCCCCGAGCTTCCCCTCCTCCCCTCCGAGCGCCGACGAGCTCGCCGTCGTCACCTCCGCCTCCAGCGAGGTAGGCCGAGCTCATCCCCTCGTCGCCAAGCAAAAACCCCACGATGTCTTCCCTCTTTCTCCTAAAAAATGGACTCACCACCTTCCCTAGATGCTCCCAAGCCCCGCAATTTCAGCCACCGAGCCTCACCGACGACGGATTTGAGCCCCGTCGCCGGCGGCCACTGCCCCTCCACTGCTTTCCCCCTCCTCACCGACGCCCCAGCCTTCCCCACCAAGGCCTTGGCCTTTTCCCCTCTAGGCCGCCACCTCCTCCCCGTGGCAGGCCGACCCAGCTCTCCTCTGGGCTAGTTCCGAGCGCCACAGGCCGGCCCAGCCTGTTATTATTTTTCTTTTATTTTTTTTTATTTTATTTTCATACCAGGCCGAAGCCCAATAGCAGCCCACGAGCAAAACAGTTTGAGCACAGTAGTTTTAGGATTTCTTTTCTTTTTATTTTTATTTTTCTTTTCTATTGAGCCTAAACCCAAGCCTAAGCCCATGTTCAACCCAGCCCAAGTTCAACCCAGCCCATGTTCAGCCCACCCGAGAGCCCTAATGGGCCCAATATTATCTCGCCGGCCGGGCCCGACCCGTCGGGTCCGAAACCCTAAAAACCCTATTATATACCGTTTCGATCGTTTCGACGACACGGTTCCAATTTTTCACTTCATTCCTCCAAATTCTCACTTCTTAGCACCCAAAACCCGCAAAACCCTCTTAACCCACATATATCCCCATCTCCCTCCGAAACCCTAACCCGTATCCTATGTCTCCTTTTATCTTTCCAGCGCCCCGGTTTCAACCACACACATCCCACCTCTTATTTCTAACATTATTTTTAAATTAATTTACATTTTGCTCCCAGCTCGCATTCGTCGAGCCCAGACTTATATATGTGTGTGTTTGGATCTTTTTGCAACTAGAAAACAATAATGACGATCCGACGTTGGGCAAGGATTCCGAAGACGAAGGACTTCCTGAAGACTTTGATACAACAGACCCAGTGCAGTAGGCAAGTCACACTTCTTGTTCATGTTGAACCCACATGCCATGCTATTTACTGTACTACTAGTTTAGTTATTACTTTTCGCATATTAATTTCATACATGATATCTTTGAATGACATGATCGGGTGGTTACTACCTACCACCCCACGGCCCAGTGAATTTTTATAGGCTATATTCACCTTGATAACCTTAGGATAAAAATAAGTTATATCAGTATTCTTCACTGGCATTAGAGACTAGGCTAGACAATATTCAGAAGTATTGGTAACCTTAGCTCAAAACTCGGTGTATGTGTTTTTAAAGAGAAATTACCGACGGTTGGGGACAGAGAAGATGGGGCCCCTCATGTATTGATTGTGCAGCCATACCCCTCCCGTGGAGTAAGGGTAATCGGGTGGATTGCCTTACTCGGGGCAGTTAAGAACAAGACCCTTGTGCTTAGTGATGAACATAGAACCGTTCAACCACATGTTCGACTTGTCGAATCTGGCCTAGTAAATATGCTCTACTTGCTGAACAACTACAGACTAGCTTGCCGTTCCACTTCTCTAGAAGGCCCGCAGAAGCGAATGAGGTGATAGGTCATTGACTGGGAAATCACAACTGGAACTCACTCAGCTCCCGGATCGCGAAGTTTACCCTGGCCCGTTGGCTCCCGGGAGAGGAGTGACGTAGTGTTCCTAGGTAGGGACTTCAATAGAGCAGATAAAAAGTCTTGTTATCTTACATCTGTCGACACACCGAAGGGAGTGTGTTAAACTCGAATGACAATAAGAAGTATAGATATCATGTGGGTAAAGCTGAGCCACTCTGCAGAGTTAAACCAAATGGTATTCGAATATGCCGTGCTTCCGATTAATGAAGCTATGTTTAGAGGTGATTCTCGGTACAAGGCACAAGTAGAACTTGATGAGGTTTAATTGAATTTGACGCTGACCCGGCAGGGTTGCTAAATACAATATTTTGTAGTTGAAATGATTTAAAGAAGAGATTTTAACCACTAAGGCGGAGACTAAGAATATGCATCCACCAAACATTAAGCCGTATACCCCTCCCTTGAAATCCAGAGCATGTAGCTAAATAGCTCTTTCCCAATGTGGCTTGCTGAGTACGTCATGTACTCATTACTGCGCCAAACCTCTCAGATGCACAGGTTAATGAAGATGATTCGTTTGACGAGGAATACTTCGATGGAGACGAACATGAGTTCTAGGTCTTATCCGCGCTCGAGGTGCCTGTGGAATAGGTCTATTTTTGGTTGTAATGTAAACTTTGGGCTCGGATGCTCCAGTCTACTGTAAACTTAACCGCTACTAAGCATATTTTTCCAGTTCTGTAATAAAGCTTGTTTGTTCAATCGCTGTGTTAGTGATGTAACTGCTCTACGTCCGCAATTGAGAAACTCCTAGACAATTGTGGGCATATCTCGCGGCTCCGAAAATCGGGGTCGTGACAGCCTTCCTTGCCCCCAAACTATAAAATCTAAATAGAACCTTCAACTTTTAAGATTTGATGACATGGCATATGATATTGTATGGTTTGGCCGAGACGTGGGACGCGAAGTGGTTGACACAACATGGATCGCTCGAAGCGAAAAAAGATCTAAAAATCTAGTGAAGTTCAGAAAAATGCAAAATATAACATCTTTTTGGAAAATCCAGAAAAGTACTCATAACTTAAAAAAAAGAATCAAAAGTTCAACAAAACTGAAAAAATATCAAACATACAAATTCATAAATTTCTATTTTTAAACTTTTAGAATTTTGAATATTTGGACAAATAAAATGAGAAAAAAGGGGAATTTTTTTGTTTTGGTTCTAAATAATTTAAAGTCCATCCTCAAAAAATTCTAGAATGTTTTAATCTAGTTCGATATTTTCCTAAGCTCATATTTAATTCACAGCATTAAATCAAATGCGAAATCATATTTTTCTAAATTTCCCATCATCATGGGCAAAGCCGTTGACGTCATATGTCATATCAGTAAAACGACCCTCAAAAACCGACTTAGTGTTTAAAGTAAAATCTGGTTTTAAAAATTGAAATCCAAATATCTGATTTTGTAGTATGAGATTTAACTCAGACTAAAGTGCCAAAGTTCAGCGTTTAAAATAAACTTTTTTCTATACCTCGCTGTCTTGTCCTGTCATGTCTAAACATTCGGGCTCTCAGGATACTAGCAATGGCCGAACAGCCCGAACTGTTCCTAGAACTCCAGGAGGTGATACATCAGACGTGCTTGCACAAAAACTGGTACAGGCAAATACCACACGAGTGGAATGGTATTTTCCCATGTAACAGCATTGAGCAGAGACGCAAAAACGACGTACATGTTTTCTCGGGCACATTGTGTGAATGCTCACGCACTCCACCTGGCTGTGTTTGTACAAGTACTGCGAGTACGCGGCAGGTTTCCTCGGCACGGGCGCCGCGCGGCCCTGGCTCGACTACTGCTTGAGCGGCGACGGAGAGCCGGTGCTCTGCCTCAACGTGCTCTAGGACCAGGCCTTGCCGTGCAACCACTTGATGTTTGCCATTCAGTTCGGGATGAACTCGGACACTTGCTCGCAGACGTCGCCTCCAGCGGACCCCGGGCCGTATCTGCATGGGCTGCTCCACGCCGTCCCCGGCACAATAGCCCGAAGTCCTCGCAGTGCCCGCTCTAGGCGCACGCGCTCGGTGAACACCTCGGACGGCGTGAGCGAGCACTGGCCGTAGCATCCGGCGCACCGCCGCTCCCCTAAACTCGGCCGCCACGACCGAGCAGCTGCTCCGCCCCTGCCGCGGCGGCTCCCTCATGTCCATCTGAGCATCTCGAAGATCTTCACGTGCTCCGCGCTGGACCTGTGCATCTCCTGCATGAACCATCATTCACACCTAATTAATCACACGCAAATTGACTATGCACAACAATACCAATACATTCGCAAGTTCTCACGGAGCACACGCGGGCGGGCTTACGTAGGAGCGGTGACGCTTGCTGCGGCGACCGGCGGCGGCGGGCTTGTCCTGCGCTGCGCGCGCAGCCGAGTCAGCACCATGAGGAGGGCCTGCATGCGGCGGTGCTCCTGGTTCAGCCAGCGGAGGACCATCTGTGGTGGTGGCGCTGCTTTCTTCGAGGCTCGGCGGTGCAGGGCGTGCACACAATGTGCTCGAGAAAATGCCCATGTGAGATAGGAGAGAGGGAGGTGCCACCTGCCACGTAGTGTCATGAGGATTGCCACGTCAACGTCTAGTTCCACGTATATATGGATAGGCAAAACCACCTTTGGACCATTTAAAACCATTGATACAAGTCTGTGAGCGTAAATATGTGGTTACACAGTCCATAAACTTGAAAACCCCACATTTACTAGTAAGGCACGAATATCTTACTGGTCTTACAAATTTAGAGACTTGCCGCGTAATTTACTCTTTCCTAGAAAATGTTGGGAAGAGCTGTTCTTGGTCTGGTGCGAGCTTGCCGTTTCTACGCCCTGCCTCCTGATGGCTTCTCATTTATCCAACCTGACACACGCCGCCACAGAAACCCGTGCCACGGCCGCTAAGGATGCGTTTGATTGACGGACAAGTTAGGATGGGATATGGCCATCCATATTTTTGAGGATACGGTGAACCAATTTTTTGTTTGGTTGAATGAGTGTGGTGAGTCAATTTTTGTTTGGTTGGATAGATAAAACTTGGATATGGTGAGTCAAATTTTTGTTTGGTTTGAGGGAGTAGGATGGATAAGCTGTTAAGGTTACCATTTGGATGAAATGATGAGATTACCCCTCTCCACATATTTTCATCCATTTGCATTTTGTAAAGAGGCTGAAATTCCCAAATATACGTCAATGGAACCAGGGAACGCTTTAATTTTTACGTATCCATCAACCGTTTATGGTAGTGAACACAAATAAAGCATACACCACACATCCTTTCATTGTCACCAAACACACTGCGAAAGGAAAAAATAAAACGGTACCATTCTGCCATTCTGGGATCAGCTAGACAGAATAAAATAACAAAATGTACATGCTGACACCTAGGGCCTCCTCGGAATGCAGGAATTTCATAGCAATTTTACATGAAACAATGCCCCCAAGAAATTGAATCAGTTCCTACGTTCTGAAACAGGGACCTAATCCCAAAATTCGGAAACCCTCAGCCCAGTGCTATCTGGATCGCACTGCAAGTTTACAATAGCAGAACCACATGTTATATGGCATTAGCCATGAACTACAAGGCTGTAGGCACTTCCAACTCCGTAGCACATAGAGCTGAAAAGAAAAAAGGTTATAGCCAGACACAAAAATAGTTGAACATGATTGTGTAATGCCAGCATAACATAGACATATCAAGTTCTTAACATCCATCCATTACAATAGATAGCTAACATACAAGTCTTTTACCAAAAGCTATCATGCATGCAATACTTCACCCAGGAAAGGTGTTGCTAACATACCTAGCAACCCAAGTCACCTTGTGAGAGAATGGAATGGTAACAAAGACCCTTGCAGTAGGAGGTAACATCCATCCATTACAATAGATAGCTAACATACAAGTCTTTCACCAAAAGCTATCATGCATGCAATACTTCACCCAGGAAAGGTGTTGCTAACATACCTAGCAACCTGTGGCGCCCCCGGTTTTAAGGCCGGGAACTCCCTCGTGATTACTGTATCGGTCCCTGGATCAGTAGCCGATACACACGAGTTAACCTGTATATCATTGTCATACATGCGTAAATAATTAAACAGACCGATAAGGTCGATGATCTGATACCTGTAGCCCAACGGCTATAAACTTGCAGCGGAATTCAGCGGAGATGTGGCCCATCAGTATGCCATTCCCGACAGGCAACTGACTGGGGTTACGCCCTAGCTTTCGCGATCGTAAGCTTCTTCAGACTTGACGTCTCCTTCGTCTGGCCAAATCAACAAGCCAGGTGAGTACATGGAATGTACTCGCAAGCTATTCCCGCAGGAGGAAATATACGGCAATATTTCATGCAGGGAATAGATCAAGGGATAGCTCTACCCTGTGTTGCAGTTGTGCGGAAATGCAAGTTCTTGTTCGAAATACAGAATAGTAGATTCAAAAGCATTTTTGAAATTAAATTCGTCTCTGTCGAGACAGCATCCGGTGCTGGACAATCCAGCAGAACAATCGTCGACCAGAGGTCGGTAGCTCCGCCTACCGCCTCAAACACTCCTTACAACCTACCCGCGCTACCCCCACGCGGCCCGGGCTAGGTTTTCTCTTCTGCAGTTCCTCACTACCAGTCTGTAGCTTAAACTGCTCACTGTGGACACATCATGCCCACGTCCTTAATCCCATTTCCCAGCTTTCACAAACAAAACTCAGTCTAACCAATGTGTGGCCTCACCAGTTCATGTCCATGACCGAGGACGCGGCTATTCGAATAGTTTTAACCCTCTGCAGAGGTGGTACGGCTTTACCCACAAGATGTAAGTCACCCTGGGTATACTTCGTGACGTATACTGACAGGGATATTACAACGAGACCCTTCTCCCGTGTTCACACCAGAGCCGGACTCGCTAGGAGGACTACCCGACCCTCTTCATCTCGAATGACAGAGATGGGACTCTCCCCCTTTGTGTCGGACCATGTTCCACATACCTTGTAGGACTCCACTGAGCTTTACCCCCACAATACGGTGAGACCCATGAAGAGCTTTTCCCCTACTCAGTCCCGTGGAGATCCTCTAGGGATTCTACGGATCCACTAGCACTTCAACCTAACTTCCCACGATTCCGGGCTCCGGTATTAGACGAGGTACCAGGTCCAGTCCTTCCCATAAAGGACATGTGGACGTACGGTGGGGAACTGATTTAGCGGCACTTAGGTTCGGTCCTTAACTGATTCGAGCAGGACTCCTTATCCAACCATCTCCTCGGGTAGCAACCGGCTACCCGGCTATTTCCTTCCTCATGTAGCGACCGGCTACTTTACCACCTCCAAACTCCCTTAGCATTCCTGCCCGAATCCAAATCCTCCATCATCTCATTCAGGGTTTTTAATAAACATTCCTTTGTAAATGGCACCTCGGTATGCATTTACACACCGAGGGTTTTGATCCCAATCCCATCGCATTGATAAAACTTAGTTTTCACTATAGCAGGGCTAAGCGGGGCTATCGCCTATACTCCAAAAATTGCCGATCGTTCGAGGATCAGCACTTAATACTAGGGTTACAAGGATAGGGTTCATCGGCCTAAGCCGTGCATCTAATAGGAATAACTAGGTCTACATAAAATAACGGTTTTACATACATAGCATGCGATTTCATAAACCAAAATAATTAACGTCACAAATATAGGATTTCAACATGGTCAAGGTGGAAATAGCTTGCCTGGCAATATCGGCCGAAGCTCGGTCTTGGACCTGGTTCAGTAATCATCCGGACTCCTCTGCGCGATAACTCCTAATGTTGTATCTACACGTCGAAAAGAACAGCGAATAAATCAACGAGCCAAGGAAGAACCAAATAACATTGAATCAGAAGTTTCAGCACATGAAATCATAACGCTCTTGACGACTGTTTGATTCTAAGACTACAAGGAATAAAGGGCGCGGAGGTGGCTTGCTGTCGCGGCAGGAGCAAGGTGGCGGCGATGGAGCTTGGCACGGCAGGAGTTAGGCAGCAGGGACAAGGTTTTGCTGCGGTAGGAACAATGTGGCGACGGTAGCGGCTTGCCGTGGCAGAGGAAAGTGGCAACGGC
This sequence comes from Stipa capillata, assembly GCA_019208055.1. Taxonomy (NCBI): domain Eukaryota; kingdom Viridiplantae; phylum Streptophyta; class Magnoliopsida; order Poales; family Poaceae; genus Stipa; species Stipa capillata. Next base: position 27,225 of record JAGXJF010005277.1, read on the forward strand.
AGTTGTCGCAGCGGGAGAGAGGCTGTCGCGGCGTTGCCACGGTAGGGCATCGCTTGTCGCGGTGGGGACTGGATTGTCGCGGCAGGGAATGGCTTGCCGCGATGATGCCGCGGTGGACAAAAAGGGCTGTCGCGGCGGGGAGAAATTGTCGCGGCGGGGTACTGTCATGGTGACGGAGAGGTTGCCGCGACAAGGCAAAGGGGCGGCAACAGTAGCTTGCCGCGATGAAAGAAGTAGCTGCCGTGGTGGCAGGGCTTTTAGAATAGAAGAATCGGGCTTTGGGTTATCCGGATAAACGTAGCTACCATAAGTTCCGGACGCGTTAGGGTTTCAGGGCTTTCGGTTTTGGGAAGGAAGGTGGAACCCTAAGTACTTGTCTCCTAATCATGGAATAATAACAACTTAAATGGTTTGAGGTTTATTCAGCTTAATTCACGAGTCCCTCGAGGTCTTTAGACTTAACAGAAACGTCGGGATCCTTATTTATAAACCCTTGGTCATCGTCTAGGTACTTAGTTAAACCTCGGTTCACACGGATTGATGGATCGCACTCGTAGGGAACCTAAGGATTCTTCGCAAGGTTTGGAAACCGGTCGATTAAGCTATCCGATGATTGAGCAATGTTCTCACTAACGTTGCACTGAGGCATAATACTTTAATTAATCAGTTAAGCTCAGCAGCTACGTTAGTTTCCATCGCTGCAGCTAATTAACTAATTAATTAACTAACTAACTAGCTAACTGACTAACTAGCTTATTGACTAGCTAGCTCACTAACTTACTAACTAATCAACTAATTAACTAACAATTTAACTAACTAGCTGACTATCTAACAAATTAACTAACTAATTACCTTAGCTGATTAACCAATTAATTAATCAATCAACTAATTAACTAATTAGCACATTAACTGATTAACTAACTGCTACTACTGGTTAACTCATTAACTAACTAACTGCTTTAGGGTTTAAGCGACTCGCTAACAGGTAACCAGTTCTTGATTATTTAGCGAACTCGGTTACTACCATCAAGAAATCAGACAGAGAACTGCTGAGGAGAGGAGACGAGGGTGAGGGCGCAGCTCACCGGCAGCAGAAAAGGCAGCAAGGGCACCGCAGAGGGGAGGTCAGGGGACCGGTTTGGCGGTTAGGGATTTCCCCGGCGAAGGCAGCTGCGCCGGTGGCGGCTCTGGTTGCTGGCGGCGTCGTCGAGCGGGGCCGGGAGTAGCAGATCAGAGGAGGTGAAGGGGAAGCCGGCGGCCAGGCGGAGCTAGGCCGGTGCTCGGCTGAGATGAGGGTCCGGCGGCGGGGTACTTACTGGCGGCGGGGCTCTGGCACGAAGGAAGGGAAGGCGAGCGGCGTGGGGAGGCAAGGTCTGGCCATGGGGAGCTGGCGGCGTGCGGACTAAGGAGGGAAGGTGGGGATCCGGCGACGAGAGCGGCGGATCTGCCGGAGGCCACGGCGGCGGGCGGAGAAGCTTGAAGGCGGCTCAGATCCGAGCTCGAGGGGGGGGGGCGATGCGCCGGGGCAGGGGATCTCGTCGGTGGCCGGTTGGGCGGCGGCTGTTCCTGGTGGTTGCTGGAGCGGCGAGGTACAGGGGGCCGGGAAAAGGGGGTGCGGCGGAGGCAGATGCCGGCGTCTTGGGTGACGGGGATGGCGGTGGTGCTCAGTGGCAGATAGAGGGAGAGCACGGCAGCGAGGTGCGACGCTTGAAGCTCGCGGTGAGGCCAGCGAGAGGAGTGGTGGTGCGGCGCTCGGGTACTGGAGGTGGATGGGGAGAGAAAGAGCTTGAGGAAATGGAGGACAGGGCTCGGGTTGAAGGGGATAAGGGCAGGGGCACACGGCTGGGTGCGTGTCGACGGTGGCCACGGCGGGTCTTGCGTTGATGAGCTGGTGTGGCCGGGTCTTCCGTCGATTAGCTGGCGTGGAGTTCCCGGAGCAGAGCACACGTGTGCTTGGGCATAGAGGGAGAACGGGAGGGAGTGAGATAGAGGAAGAAGAAGGAGAGGTGAGAATAGTCTGGCTGGTGGGATCCAAGCCCACCTGGAAGAGCGTTGGGAGGATGTCGGTTGGTAGCTTCTTGGGGACCTTTGGCAGATAAAAGAGAAGTGAGTTTTGACTGGGTACAGTTCGGTTTTTGGTAGTTTCCTGATGGATGCATTCGTGGGAGGGAAGTTACATGGGAAGGGGTCAATGTGTATTTAGTGTACGTCAAGGAAACAGCAGAGAGGCTGAGAGTTTGGGTTTCACAATTGCTTGGAAGAAATCGGGCTGAGGTTTTTAGAGCGTATGTGCTAACATACACTGGTTAACTTAGGCATATATGTATAGGGTTACATTGGACTTAGGAATAACACAAGAGCTCAGGGTGCGTTAAGGTTCAAGGAGCGGCATCTGCACGCTCGCATATACGCTTAGGGATAATAGCGGAAACAACGGAGAGAGCTGATGGTTAGAGCATCGGTGGAGTAGGGTTTTGCGGTTTCGTCAAAAAGGGTTCTACGCATATGTGGTGAAAATTAGATTTAAATTGGAAGAGGAGGAATCGGGGCTCGGATCTAGAGTTTCGGAGCGCGGCAGGGCGGCGTAAGGCATGGAAACTCTTGGATACCTCTGCTTCTAGACTCAGATCCTTCTGACGACAAGGTGCCGCGGTTGCGGATGTCCTGCCGCACGGTGTTACCGCACTAGGGTTTCGGGAGGAGGTTCGAGTTAAATTAGTAGATGGGGTTCGGCGTGTGGCACCGGGGTCCCGGAAGGTGGCAAGGCATGGGGCAGCTATGGAGACTCTCGGAACTTCCCTGCCTCGGCTTGGGCTAAGCTACCACAGGGTGCCGCGGATGTATCGGCACAAATAGCGTAGATGCTACCCTGTCCTTGCGTTAGGGTTTCGGTTTGCGTTGCTTGGCGGCTTGGCGCGACTTGTGATAGAGTTTTTAATTTGGTGTATTTCAACTCGCATTATTACTAAAAGTTTTTGTTGGCCCTAATATTCGGGTTTTAGAAAATCGGGGTGTGACACAACCCAAGTCACCTTGTGAGAGAATGGAATGGTAACAAAGACCCTTGCAGTAGGAGGATTCTCGACCAAATGCGCATGGTAATGTGAAAGATGGATCTCATCAAAACCGGGAATGCTATGCACGCTCTCAAAAAGATTATCGGGCAACTCATTATCACCTTTTCCCGCCTTCTCTATAGCACTACCAAGCCTTTCACTAACAGCTCTTAATGTCCCTATCAGCCCGTCATCTTCACTTGCAGTTCTCTTTGCTTTCTTGGGCTTGGTGGCTGAAGATGTTGCGCCATTCTCCTCATTTGTGCCAGCAGCACCACTCCCACCATTTGTGGCATCAACACTATACACATCTCTACTTTCCTCACCATCTTCAGTCACTTGAATAGCTAGAGGCTCACCTGATCCCTTCGCATATTTCCCCGAAGCCAAACTATTGCCAAAGATTGCAACCATCTCACCATAGTGCTCAATAGGCTTGTTTAAATATTCAGCATCAGCTTTGTGATCCTACCAATTATTAGACAACATATTAGCCACCAACATATGTAAGTAATGGACAACATACGAGACATAGGGATTTATACCTTAATATGCCCTGCATAATGTTCATGATCAAGCCCTATAATGAAAGTGTCTTCATCCCAAAGGGCACCACTCAACCTCCTAAGCTCGTTTATCTTTGCATATTTGCGCTTCCATGTTCTAACATGGTTTGAAATCTGATCTCCAGTCAGCTTAATATTGAAATGCTCATTCAAAGCCTTAGCACACGAGTTAAAATGAACTTTCTTGAAGCCCGTGGATGTTTTAGTGCCATTAGCCACGATGCTACATAGGTAGTTAAGCATGAAGGAGGACATTGAGGATGTCCATATAACATGGCCACTCTTCTCAGCTTGTCCGACCAAGTGTTCCCCACTTTTCTCAAACTCCATTACCTAACTTATCAATATAAATGATTTCCAACAAGCAAGATGTCAATATAAATTAATTACATCAAGCAATATGTAAATATAAATGAATTCCAATACAATATAAATACATTGTTCTTGAATACAATAGAAGTGAATTGTTCTTGAGCACAATACAAATACATTGTTCTTCAATACAATAGAAGCTAAATATTGTTGAGCACAATACAAATACATATTAGTTTGCATAGTGCTGTAGACGGTCTTGCCACATATGATTGGCAATTTCCTGCCTGAAATTAACCATAAATGCATGCTCACTTGCTTGCCCACTTGACGATGAAGCATGGTTATGATTAGCTATCCAATCGGTCTCCGGTATGATTAATTCGTCACCCCCATCATCTATAACCCAATTGTGAATAATGCAGCAAGCTACAACAATGTCTACTTGAGTCGGAAAGGGAAAAAATGGAGTGGCATCATCAAGAATTTTGAACCTCCTCTTGAGTGACCCAAATGCACGCTCTACCGTCACACGAAGAGCCGAGTGCCTAAGGTTGAACAACTCCTTCTCATTGTGCACGGGATTGTTCCCCCACTCATTCAAGTGGTACCGCACACCACGAAAAGGGGGCAGAAATCCAGGTTTTGCTCCATATCCGGCATCAACTAGGTAGAATTTTCCTAATATATAAGGGACAAGTGGGTGACATTGCTACATATAAATTAATTTCATGCGAAAAATGAGCTATATGATTAATCTATTACCTTGTGGGACACGAAGGCCATTTTCACGTTCTATAGCATCTCGTAAAACTAGAGCATCATGGGCTGTCCCCTCCCAACCAGCCAAGACATATGTGAACCGAAGATCAAAATCTACAGCTGCCATTACATTTTGAGTAGCATGGGACTTCCTACCGCGAAAGGAAGGTTCCATATCCTTAGAAACAGAGGCTCGTACATGTGTCCCATCAATAGCTCCAATACAATCCTATTTGGTGAACATTACAACTCAAAATAATTAGGGAACATACAGTTTTATGCCTAAAAATCAAGAAAAAAAGGTTATAGCTAAACCTCATACCTTAAAGTAAGGATCCCACCTTGGGTTCCCTTCTATTTGGTTGGGGTCACCATTGAAGGTGGCCTAATAAGCTCCTTTCTTAGCTCACCAACAGCGTGGAGGACTTGGTTGAAATAACGGCTAACGGTTTCACCGGATCTATCATAATTAGTGCCAACTAACCTATTTCTAAGGTTGTGTCCAATTGTATTTAAAAACATAGCTACCTGTTGATAGTGTCCAGAAGCAAACCACGATCCCTAAAGAGTTTACAAAACTGGAAGAAAGGTGCTCTTCCTAGTCTAAGCATGCTCACACAAATTGTATCATTCCTCCATATTTTGTTGTCGAAATACTCAAATCTCATCCTATCCCTTTCATCTATTGGCCCATAGCTAATACCTTCCCTCCTCGCAACCCTTTTTCTTTTTCTAGACTCAATAACCACCGCCATCATTGACAAAAGCATATACGATGCAGCCCCATAAATTAAAAGCCTTGTCCTCTTATCCATCTACAATGGCACAATTTGAGAACATATGACCAAGTCATAAATCAAGCAAACATGTATAGGATACAATGGTGCAGGATGCGATAAAATCAGGAGTTTACCTCAGTTTGCAATCAAATCAGGATGCGAATACTAGTTTTCAGCCTTTCTTTAACAGTGAAATCCCCAGCAACTTCGTACCCTTGAATAGTAGGAACTACAGCCCTGTTTACAGATATAAACACAAGCCTTGTTTAGAGATATAAACATCACTGCAACTATGATGAAGTTCTGCAAATCCTAATGAATACGAATGCATAAGTAAGCAGTTTCATTTAAATGTGCTAGTACAGGACTGCATGAATGTGTGCAGAATGACTTTTCCATACATTCTGTTCTAATAGATCACTAGAAATTTAAACTCATCTTTGAGAATGATGCATACGGGATGTGATTAATTCAAGAGCATTGACAGATCCACGTTTTGGTAAACTCTTTACTCAATTGTTTAGTTCCAAATGTTGAAATATTCCAAAATACCGAGATATCTTTGAGATTGAAATGTTTTCTTACCTCACATATGGGATTCATCAATAGGAAACAGAGGAGGTTGAGGCGGGCGAGCTGGGTCAGGCGGAGGAGGAGGCGGGCGATGAGAAGGGCGGCCAGGCGGCCGAGGCCGAGGAGGAGGCGGGCGAGGTAGCGAGCCGGAGGAGGAGGCGGGCGACGGGGGCGACGAGAAGGGCTAGGCGGCCGAGGCCGGATGAGGAGGCGGGCGACGCGGAGGTGGACGCGGGCGACGCGGGCGAGCCGGAGGACGACGGGATCGAGCGGGCGATGCGTGGCGAGCCGGAGGAGGAGGCGGCCGAGGCGGGCGACGAGAAGGGCTAGGCGGCCGAGGCCGGATGAGGAGGCGAGCGACGCGGAGGTGGACGCGGGCGACGCGGGCGAACCGGAGGACGACGGGATGGAGCGGGCGATGCGGGCGAGCCGGAGGAGGACGCGGGCGCTGCGGCGAGCCTGACGAGGAGGACGGGATGGTACGGGCGAGCCGGAGGAGGAGGTGGGCGACGCGTGAGGGAAGGGGGCGAGCCGGAGGAGGACGGGATGGAGGGTGGCGGCGGGCGACGGAGCAGAAGCAGGACGGGAGGGAGGGAGGGGGCGACGGGATTGGGATTAGGGTTGGAAAATGGATCGCGGGCGCCGGCTCATCTCATCCATTTTTTCGGGAGAATATTCCATCATCAGTGGCCACCCCATCCATCGCTCGCCCCTCGACCAAACATCTGAAAAAACGGGATCGCCATCTACTATCCAGCCATATACATCCATCCAAACGCATCCTAAGGCGCCAAGCCGAGCGGAACCCCACCCTCCTCGTGGCCACCGCGCCGCTCCCTCCCCGTCTCCTCGCCCCGCCACCGTCTCCAGCTCCTGCGCCCCGCCATCCTCCGCGCCTACCATGCATCTCGCTCCTGGCGCTTGCTAATTGCCGGCCTCGATCGGTGCTGCTCTCAGGGTGCTCGGCGAAATGCCTGGCCAGGGAACCGTCCCGGATGCTCGCCGACCACTCTGGGAAGGGACATCTTAGCGTTCCAGATGCACATGGTCCGCTGATGGTTTGCTTCCTAGTGGCCAGAGGGTGCCATGCGCGCTGTGGTCGTTCATGGACGGGCAATTGGCGGTGCGGTAAGCTGAGGATGGAGACTAGGTCAGGGATTAAGATTGAGGTGGCTGAGGTGCAGCTGAATGAGGTTACATTGCTTAGATCCGAAAATCCCTGCATTTCGTGATGATGGAAAATCGATCGAGTCACGCCCACTGAAGCCGAGTATGCTGCGAGTGGTAAGTATGATTCACACTTTGAACATAACTCCATGAGTGCATAGCTGGAACTTATCTATGGTGGAATTAGCTTTATTTGAAGAAGCACCTGCTCACTGTTATTTTCTCTAGCAAGAGTAGCCATACTGCATTGATCCTGATGTTACCAGGATGTGCATAGTTATTCCACCTGAGAAATAGTGGAATAGGAATGATCCCGCAGCAGTACCTTACATAGTTCTAAGAAGCGTAAAAATTCCATCTCATGAAAAATCATTATTAGTTATATTGTGCAATGAGGTACTAACACGTGTCTCTGTTTTATCATGATTGATGTTGCCAAATCAGAATTACATAAGAAATTACATGTTCATAGTAGTTGGGAAATATTTTTCTTTTCCCCTTTTAAGACAGAAGTATAGTGATAAAAAGGAAAATGTAGAATCCTAATGTTATTTTTACAGGCAAGTGGAATGATGTGTAGTTGTCAGATTTTAGTTATTGATTTGTAGGATGTTTGTTCAGCACAGCAACTAAATCATTCCCATAAATAATCAAGTCATGCACCAACTACCTTATTTTTGTCTTTTGTACTTCAATGCACCCTGCAACCTCTTCTTTCTAAGCACAATTGTACCTTTTTCTCTTTGTCTTGAATGCTCACTAAAACTTGAAGAATATCATGCAACAACGAGACCTCTCATCCCTGCAGGCTTCATTGATCTTATCATGCTCTTTAAGATAATTCTGTTTTATCCCTAGGGCGGCCAGGGATGAGAAGATTCTCAATTATGCACTAGACAACCCTCAACAACTATACCCTTTGCAGTGGGGCAAGATGCCAGAGGACAGCCATCCAAATCATTTCCCCACCAGTTCAAACTAATGTTCTCTAGTCCTAGGCATAGATAGATCAAGACAGCCATGAAAGCCAAACCAGCATCAAGAGCACCTGAAAGGAGATAATTGTGCCTCTCCCACCAGTTGCGCCGGTACTTATAGACCACATAGCCTGACAAAAATGCAGCGAATATCCACGCTGTGTAGTTGACTGCAGTGGCAGGAGGCATATGGCTGATTCCACCAAGCAGCACAGGCATGTTGACAAGTAGGATCCATTTTTGACCTGGGAATGCCTTGTGTGCTAGCCAGACAAGGAGAGGAGCAATGGCACCGCCCAAGAAGAACCAGTTCACCGCAGAATAAGTGCCTAAATCACCAAATATTCTGCGTGGGCTAATAAGGCACCATATGACTGATGCATCGTAGAATAAATGGTCGTAAGGGCAGGTCCAAGGGCTGCCTGCTGGGAGGAGCTCGGTTTTGCATATATTGGGGATTGTATCCATTAGCCACCATGCTGTTACAAGATATACAAATGCTGCTATGACAGTACCCACAACCTGTTATTTTCAATAACTTAATCTTAGGGGCACAGCTAATACAATGGAAAAATGTGCTTAGTCTTCTTTTGTATAAGTAATTGCTACTATTGTTGATGTGACTAATGTAGCTAACCTGAGCCATAAACATGGTCCTTGGGGGAATCTTCATGTAGTGGCCCAGCTTAAAATCTTGCAAAAACGCTAGAGCTTGACGCGGGCCAATGTAGCCATATACCTTGAAACACATGTTTGCAACAGGTCGTCCAGGATATAAGTACCCCATGATGTACTCTGTGATGATATTCAAGCCTGGAGTCTGTCAATACGATATAGTAGGCTCAACTTCTGCTCCTAGAGCTGCAAGTCATAATATCCATCTATATTCATGTTTGGAGTCCATACCTGGTTGGTTGTTGCTGTGATAATTCCAATCGGAAGTGTGTAGAAAATGGCAAGGACACATGCAAGCACAACCCCCCACCAGGGTAACTGCAGTTGCTCAATGTAGTACTCACAAGTAAACATGGTGATTGCAATACTGGTGACAAGGATGCAGATGAACCACCATTCTGGGACTTGCCTGTATCTCCTCATAAGTTTTGTATGTACATTGTTTTCCCCTGGAAAGCTGATTTGCTTAACTGCCAAAGTTCACTGGACAAAAGCATTGCAATTTTAGCTGCACATTTAGTTTTGCACAATAGACCAAGAAGGCACGTAGTTAGCAAAAATTACCTTCCATGTAAAAGAAGAACATGGACAAGTGTTGCAGTAAGGCATGCAAAACCAAGACCATAGCTGACAGCAAAGAAGGTGCTTATGTATAGTGGTCCATTCTTCTCATAGGCCTCTGTATCGAAGTGGAAGTCGGAGTCTATAATGCTAGAGATGCTGTACTTCTGACCAGTCACCGTGAAAAGTCCATCTGAAAATATGGGGAAGTTCTGCGCCTTATAGAAATTAAACCAGTAGGTGATGGGCGTGATTACGTACATGTAGATGAAGAAGCCGGCGGCAATGTTGGCAGTGGCAAACCAGGGGCTAGCGAGAGGGTTTCCGAGGTATGAAGAGATGGATGACCAGTCGAGTCCGATTGCACCTATGCCAAGGCTGTGGAGGCCCGAGCCAAGCTGTTGAGCAATCACAGAGTTGGGAAAGATCCAACAGATCCAGGAGAGCGAAGTGAGCATCTGGAATAGGTAGCCCGGGAAGATGTAGTAGGCGAAACTGCACCCGAAAGCCACCATGAATAATTGATTGCGCGTCATGCCTCCTTTGCTCCTTCGTTCCTTCTCATGAAGTGCCCTGATGAGCATATGCATCATGATTCACGAATCTGTAAGTTATTTGTTCATCACAACAGCAGCACTCATTATATTGTATTATGACTTAGAAGGGTTATTTCAAAAAGTTGTTAATTTTTTTGACAAATTGCTAAAGTGCTGAGGCAGTATATATGGTTATCTTTAGTAAACATGTGAGGTTTCTGTTGTTGTGGACATGCTTGCTATCTGAACTCATAGATTTGTCCCTGCTTTTACAAACTGTGAGCCTCAGTTCAGGAGGAACTACTAAAAGCACCGGATTGCATTTTGGACCTACATATGTGCTTGAATCATAAGGTTTACTCCAATTTTCTCCTGATATTGTATTTTAACTATCTATTTTTGCTCCCTTGTAGAATTCCTTGTCTTAAGCTTCACAAAGAATCTTGGAAGTGATACGTGATTCTGCTTTTCTTTTGTATTTTCTTCTTTTTTACTTGTTTACATGGAGGTTTGGTTGTCTTTTTTATTTACTCAGGATATCTCAGATAGTTATTTGGCACCCTTCTGGTTCTGTGTTTAGCAGTTTGCACTTCTGATGATGTCGTAAGTTGCCTGAACTCTCAGGTGCTACCCCAGAGCCTGAATGGCGCATGAGGATAAAGTCGCTGTTAGTTTTATGCTTGAATTAGTAAACGATTTCGGTCCACCTTATAGCTCGATGCAGAAGTTTTGTGAGACGTGTATGTTGACATATACTTTTGTGACGAATATGCCATGTCAAGATGACAAAAATCTACTTACAACACATGTAATGATGAAACCTGCGGTCAATGTCCTTGCTTAACTCACTCACTGCTATAAAAATGGTTTTACAGCCGGTTCAAAAAGACTATCTCAGTCGGTTAAGCTAATAATATATGTTATCTCAGCTAGTTCACAGAGCCGAATGAGATAACAAAACCTCAGTCGGTTCTCTCAACAAAACCGATTGAGATACAAAATCATTTCAGTCGGTTCACCAAACAAAACCGGCTGAGATGATGTAATATCTCAGTCGGTTCATCCAACTGAGCGGACTGAGTTAATATACTATCTTCAATCGGTTCGCGCACTAAAATGGAAGACGTTGCTTTGTCTTGAAACGTCGCTATGTTTCCCGTGCGCAAATGTCGCTCTGTTTCTCTCTGTCGTTGCTTCATCTTCTTCTTTCAACCTCTCTCCATTAAAACCCCTCTCCACGAACTCCCCACCTCTCCACCGCACACCATGGAGCCTTCGCCGTCATCACCGCTACCGCCCGTCTCTTCGCTGACTGGTCCTTCCTCACCGATTAGTTGGCCATCCAACTATTCGTCCGAAGAGTCTAAGCCGAATATGGTGGTCTCCTTCGATGAGGAGACCGACTGATCCTCCGACGAGACGACTAGATGGACGACTTCGATAGCGGTCTGCTGCCACCGGGCTCAGAGAAGGAGGAGGACGACGACGATGAGGACAATAACGGCTCTGAGGAGGAGGATGATGACCCGTGGGGGAGGGAGGGACCATCACGGACGACGACAAGGGGCGCGCTTTCTCATCCTCGGTGGTGGAGGACGACGACGAGTCCGAGGATGAGGAGGACGACAAGGAGGACGACGACGAGAGTGACGCTAGCGACGAGACCTCCACAGCACAATCTGGCATTTACGATGCCAATGGCCCACCAAGGAGGAGGCGTATGATAGTGTAGTAATTAATTTAGTGTGCAATTAGTGTATCATGTTTAATTAATGTGTATGTAATGCTTAATCCGAAAAAATCATTCGGATTAAGTGGTATTTTACAATCTGAAATAGTCATTTGGATTAATTAAGCACTACATGTAATTTCGCTATACTGTCCAAAAGATGAACTAAAAACTCTTACTGTCGGTTTAGCCTAGAAACCGACTTAATTAAGTTTTTAGCCGGTCCAAGCCAAGAAACCGACTATAATAGTTCCTATGTTGTAGTCGGTTTCGTATTATACACCCACTGCATTACTTATACAGTCGGTTCACTCGGAGAACTGACTGATATGGTATATTATCCTAGTCGGTTTGTTTGTTTTAGCCGGTTTTTATGCTCAATTGGCTAAGGTGGATGTTTTTCCAGTCGGTTTTCTATTAACCAGCTAGGACGTGGGGTCTAAAAAATTCATTTTTGTAGCAGTGACTCTCTGTGCCTCGGCCTCAAAGCAATGATGACTCATGAGTCATGACTCACTACTACACTAAATCATTGGCTGGAATAATACACCTCGATAATATCACACTAGGATAGTGGCTGGCCTGGGTATATCCTATAAGAAACTGTACCTATATGCACTTGTAAGAATGCAACAGAATATGGTGCTTTGAGAATTTTTTTAATCTGTGCTAATCTATGCCACTTTGTATGATTTATACTTGTTTAGTAGGGCTAGACTTATCAAAGCATCAATTGTAATTTACATGCAGTGCACTTCTCAATCTGGTGACGATTATAGGGGCATTTATCCAGTTATCCATAATTTATCGGAAATAAGCCGTAGCCATCACATTCTGACCATAAGGGGAAAGGAATTAATATGCCAGCGAATGTTGCCTTGTCCCGTGTATGCTACTCATTGTCCCATTCACATCACAAATATTCGGTGGCATACTGGCTTTTAATGTGAGGTGTTATAAAGTGTGAACCTATCTCTCTGGGCTAATCAGAGATAAGCTAAGCTACCTCTAAATAATCAAAGAACTTTAGTGCCAATCCTCTTTCTCTTGATTAATCAAAGATAAGCTAAGCTACCTGCAAATAATCGAAGTATCAAAGATGTATTGGTGCATAGTTACTTATTGAAGATTTGGAGGTACCTAAAGAGGGAGACCTGCACGAGGTTGGACGGCCACCACATGGCAGCCGGCTCCACCAGATACCGCCGGAATATGCCCGCCCAACCGAAACCCAGCACCTACATGATCGAGCACCAGTTCATGCACACGGCCAGTCTTGTACGCGCACTTCACTGCGTGCATGAATATCACCTAGCTACCTACCTGGCTGGTGAGGACGATGAGGAGTGAGACAAAGAAGGAGATGTGCTTGCCGTAGAAGACACGGACGGTTGTGATGACGTTAATGGCGAAGACGCTGCCGGCGCCGGCGTTGGCGAAGATGGTGATGAGCACGTGCTCCTTGACGTTGAATGGCCCCGGGTTGAGTGTGAACTCCCACGGCCGGCCATGGAAGAAGACGCGTTCCGGCAGAGCGGCGGCCATGAGGCGGCCCAGAGGCAGCACGGCGATCTGCGCCGAGACGGCCGTTATCTCGAGCGGCTCCTTGCGGTACCCGAAGAAGGCGTTGAGGAAGGATAGCGCGACGCAGGAAGTAGCGCCGAGAACCCACATCCGGAACGTCAGCACCGGCGTCGTGGGGTCGTCCCCCACCGGCACCGTCAGCGCCACCTGCTCGACCGGCGAGTTCTCCTCCACCACCACCTCCCCTTCTCCTCCTTCCTCCGGTGAGCTGCGCGGCGTTGATGGGTGCACTGCATGAGAAGAAATTAAGCTGCGACCTTTTAGCCATCTTCCAGTGTTCCACAAGCAAGAAGACAATTGAGACGAAGAGTTCTTGCTGGGCTTACGAAGTGGAGACGTGATTTGGCTGTCATGCTGCCGGTGGTCGTCTTCCTCTTCGTAGTCTTCGCCTTGCTCTTGCAGATCTTCGTGGGAGGACGCCATGGTTGGGACTTGAGGTTTCTACTTCATCGTAAGCTTAGGGACTTGGCTCTTGCGGTATTTGTAGTTGGCTCCCTAGCTACCTGCAGGAGTTTCTACTTCTTTTTTCTTTCCTCTCCTTGTGCTATGGAATCTGCTATGATTATGAAAGAACGTGTGGGACACAGGGACAATGACTGCGTGCGCAAATATCTTCCGCGACGACAGTAGGGACTGCAGTCTAGTCTTGTAGACTTCTTTTCTTTTAAGTTAAAAAATGCAACTTGACGAAATAAACCAATTTATAGCCGCCAATTCAGCCCCATGGTCGCTCTCGTCACTGAAGACGCCGATGCCTCATCTGCCTGGTGACTCATCCGCTCGACCAACCCGACGCTGGCAACCCCCTGTCCCTGAGCTCCATCAGCATGTCAGCTCAGCTCTAGTGGTGTTGAGTTTGGGAGTCGGCGCTATCTAGGGCACGGGGCTGTGTTGTTTTTTGTTGGTGTACACAATAGATGCCAAAAGCGATTGAAACACGGTTGAATACTGCAAATTTGAGAAGCTGCACTTTTAGCAACAATCAGCAGCAGAAATGTGTTGCCCTAAGGAGCAAAATTCGTTGCATGCGCAGAGGAATAATGAGATATGAAAGAGACAGGTTGTTGTATCCCTGCTTTTAATTATGGAGTAAGCATCATGAGGAATCACACACCACACGGGACACTAGAGTTGATGCGAGTGACTCCTACACTGTTAAGCTGCCATAAGCTGCACATGTGATGGGAGGCATCAAGGAAGTACTTGATCGCTCACGTTGCCTCAGGGCTGTAACCCTTTTATCGAGCATCACATCAACAAATTATGAAGAAGCCCATCTGAAGATAGATAAACACCCGGCAGTTCGAAGGAATTACTCAGTATTTTCGGAAGGAACACAACAGTTAAACAATATATAAGCATGTTTCAAACATGGCCCCAGGGTGCCGCAATTGTTTCAGCTTTCATGTTTAACCAGTCAATTCAGTCAGAAAATCATCTTGCAATACCAAGGCACCAAAATGCGAACAGCAGAAGGCACAGACTATCCATTCTAGTACCACGGAATATGGGAAATATATCTGGAACGACAGTCAAACTAACTACCATCATCTCACTTGGGACATTCAATGTGATCGGGCCTGGAAGGTGATAAAAAACCAATTAATTATCGTCACGGATGAACTTGTGGCCAAGCGAATCCAGCAAACGTGTAGAGCAAGCAAATTCGTGAATCACCTGGAAAAAGGAACGCCAACAACTTAACGCCTAATACGACCACCACCACCACCGGGTCCTGATTGCCCCCTTGGACCCGTAAAACGAGCGAACTGCAACCGCAAATGGGGTGAACTGCGATCATGTTCATCAAACTTATAGCCTGCAAAATCACGTGGATTTTTATGATTCGTAATGTGACAATGCTGCGTTCAAACGTTAGCATCTAGACGACAAACAAATTAACGAACGGCTCAGCAAACATAGGAATAACACTCCGTTAAGGATATGTCTAAGCAATTCCAAACAGATGCCTGACAGATAGCAACACCTTGTCTCGGAGTGGCCGCTAGATAATGCAGAATAGTGTACCAGAAAATAGTTCGTTCACCATCCTTTCGAAAGATACATTCAGAACTACCATGTAATTTGTTTTCGCAAGATGCCACAGCAAACTCCTTGCAGGCATACATTCATACATTACCTTGACATATTTGACATGCAGACTGACTGGATTACTTCTATCGTGCTACAGACATTGATCCCTTGTACAAGGAGTGGCTGGCTGGCGGCCCATCAGCCACCTCTCTGGAATAAGGGCAAGCAGAATAGGGTGGCAAGCATCATTAATGAATAGTAATCATATCAGGGCATAAAATTGCTTTGCTAAAATGGGTGGTCAAATGATGGACAAGTTGCTATTCCAGAGTACTAGCAAGCCACAATCTTGTCATGACGATAGATGGTCAACATCCACACCATTTTCTACTATAGAATGTTTAGGCACAGGCCTACAGGCCTAGTCCCAACTCCATGTGGATATAACCTAGGGGAGCATTATCACATGAACATCATCTATCACCGAGTAGCATAATCACCAATGACCACTAGGGTGACCATGTAAAGCAAAATATTAAGACAGCAAAAGGAAAACTGTTGGCCAAAGCCTGCGCACCAAAATAAAGGATAGTGACATTATTTGATACAGTTCTATGCTACCAACACAAACTGGTAGTCTTGGCTTTTGGCTAAAGGCTCCAAAGTCCAAATTACCATTCCTCACAAACACCTATGCGGATCTTGAGAGAAAGGATTCAAATTTATGCACGTAGAACAATGAGATAACTAGCACTCCAGGGAAAAGAAAAGAAAACACACTAGTGCAGAATAATACAAGATATAACACAAGATATTTGTGGAAAATAAGTGCTGATAGGACCAACACCAGCACGTGGTGTAGTCACAGTTGTCAACTTGAGGAACATGAAAGTGCTACAACGACTCAATTCATCCAAAAGTGGAACTAGAACTGACAGATGATTTAGTGTCAACAGAATATAGTTCAGGAAGCATCTATACATATCAAATTCATAAATTTCACCTTGCAAAGCTTCCATGGCAATAGCTGCTTGAGCAGCATTAGTGAAATCAACAAAACAGAGGAGAATTGGATCACCACCAGGCTGTCAGGAGCAAAGGAATTAGAAGGACGAACGGAAATCAAATGAGAGGCCAGGCCTGCCAAAAACCAAATAGTTCACTTACATGTCTTGGTTCTTTGTTACAAGCCTAACCTCCTGAAAACCAACAAATGGTCGGAAGATATCTGGGGGGACATGTGAAGGACCAACAGCTAAAAGATGGAGGCATATTATGAAGGACAATACATGCAGTTTAAGAAAGTGAAGGTTTAAAAATATAGCTACAGACAAGGTATAGGATTTAAGGATACGAGAAACTTCTCGGCGTTCACAATCAGTAGGAATGCCTTCAATGAACAGGGTGTTTGAGGCATCTGGGGGAAGGGGAGGCTCTGGCATTGCACCACCAAAACCAATATTCCTGCCATCCCTACCCCCAGTAGCCATCATTGGACGGTCATCAACTGGGTAGCCAGCATTGCCTGCTGCAGCAGGCCTAATAGATCCACCAGCAGGTCCAGCACCATAGGATTGAATTTGCTGAAGTTCAACAAAAATGTTAAGCTGAGAATCTTGTTCCAAAAATGATTATGCAAGAAACAATTGATCGATACCCCAGTACGTAGAAAACGTTCATAGGAAGCATTAAGAGCCTGTGTATCTCTTGCAGCAGCATATCCTGCCCTTTCTTCATCACGAGGGTAATAGCCAGCCATCTCAGGAGCACCAGGTACATCTACGTAAGGGGGAAAGCTAGCAGTAAATATAGGCCTCAAGACATATTGTTACACAGCTTCTCCCAGAACATTTCTAAGTTTATATGCAGCTAAAGAATTACAAGAGAATGCTCTGTCAAGCCGTCTGGTTTATATACTGGGTTCAGATATTTGTCGAGGGGGTATACTGAAACGGGTGAGACATAGACAACTCTAACCATCTAATGCATCCTATTGCAACACGATTAATCAACATATGTATCCATTCGGAGTACAGCTCGGCAGCTAGCTGTCACAGCCTCACAGGTGACAACTAGCACCAAGCAATCGAAATTAAATTTTGCACACTGCGTCCAAGATCATTTAGGGTGTGTTTGGTTTGAGAATGAAGTGGAATTGAATGGGTTGGTTCTACACCTAGCTCATATTCCTGTGTTTGGTTGGAGAGGGAACCAGAACCCACTAATTCTCCTAAAGAGAATATACTCCTCAGATACTGAACTAGGTGGTTTCTCCAAATTGGTGGAACTACATGGAACCATTCTATTCCACTTCATTCTCCCCAACCAAACACAGGAACGGAATCGACCCATTCCGGAGGAATTGAACCATGACATTCCATTCCACTTCGTTCTCAAACCAAACACACCCTTAAATACTAAGCTACATATGTCAGAAGATATACGGAAAAACAGAACTATCAATTGGTTAAATCCTAAACTGAGATTTACCGTGTGGATCCATTCGGATATTACTGATTTCAGCACCACTAAACTGAGAGATCAAGCAAGTTTTACCATGTCAGTCCACTTCGACGTTACCGCGTTAAGTTGAAGACCTAAAACCCCCATTTCCGGATGAAAATACTCCATATAGCACCACTCAGCACAGCCACAGTGCTCACTACCAACTACGAAAGCAACGAAACATACGCCTATTTTCGCGTGACGTCAGCTCCAGCCTATAAGCCAGGCTGAAGAAAACACGACGCGCTAAAACCCTAAAACAGCCGCGCTAGCGTCGAAATCGACAAGACAAAACCCGCGTCAGCGTCGGAATCGAGGATTGGAGACCCCGCGGCCCCGCGCGTACAGATCGAAGCCGAACGAGCGGAGCAACGCGAGCAGCGAGCGGATCGAGTCGAAGGAGGTGCGGGAGAAGGGAGCGAACCGGAGTAGTCGGCGGGGCGGGGGCGCTTGAGGGGCTGCCGGCGGCCGCCGCCTGCAACTGCGGGCCCGTGTTCTGGCCGGGCGCGCCGGCGGAGGGAGGAAGCTGCTGCTGGCGCGGGTCCGCATACCTCCAGTACGCGTCGGCCATGGCTAACGGGGGGGCGACGGGGCCTCCCTCTGGAAGGTTCTGGATTCGCCCCGGGTGAGGGGGCACAGGTGGTGAGGAGTTTTGCGAATGGCAGGGTGGAGGTGGGAATGACGTGTGGGAGGAGGAAGAAAGATGAAAGGGGAGGAAGGGAATCCGGCGAGCCTTTTGCACCTTTTGGACGGTCGGATCACACCGCCTGTTCTGTTGGCACGCACGGGGCATGAACGGTCCCGATAGATTCCACGAGCGCCCAGCCCTAAGGCCGCATTTTTTTTCTTTTGGCGATCCTGGTCGAAAGGGCGGGATGTTTATACGATTCATTAAGTAGCGTAGAATTAACTATATTTATAAAGAAAAGTAAAAAAAAACTCGCTAAAACTCGGTTATACGATTCATTAAGTAGCGTAGAATTAACTATATTTATAAAGAAAAGTAAAAAAAAACTCGCTAAAACTCGGTTAATTAGAAAAAAAAATCAAGCTAAAATCTCTATAATAGGTAAGCTATCTACCTAAACTAGTTCTAGAGCACCACTAGACAAAACAAACACGTCGGCGAGGCAAGCCCAGCCTGACACATAGACAAGCACAACCCACATTGATGTCTCCAAACGCGTCATAGCTGTCACCCATCGCACCCACGACTTGATAACTTCAACTTCACCGCAATAGTGTCACCAAGGGGCACCTCACCGTATGTCAACCCCGCCGACGCTAGAAAGAGAAGTCAGGTCTAAAGATGAAAGTGCATCTAGACCCCCTAAGTAGGTTTTGGTGGTTAATGACAACGATTAAGAGAGTAATGATTTCTATGTAGTGAATGAACAGTTTTAGTCCCAAGAAGTCGATAAGATCAATCATTGATGACCCCTCAAAAGAAAAGGGAGAAAAGAAGACGGCAAGATCTTTCAAAGATTAGATTTCCTAGGTTTTAGTGACTCAAGTTATTTTGAATATAGGAACGCCGCACTATAAAGAGGGATTTAGTGAAATTGTTATGAAAAGGGCTCAATGCAAATTGCTAAACCCTTGTTGCCCGAAGCCACAAAAGCCAAACCCTAATCTAAGTCTTTGAAAATCGAGACCCCAGCCCGGAAAGTCCGGATGAGGGTCCGGCCTCTCTAGTGGGTTTTCGGACCTCAGTTCGGACAGTCTGATTGAAGGTACAGATCTGTATTAGACAACTCGGACAGTTCGGATGAGGATCCGACCTCTCTAGTGGGTTTCCGAACCTCAGCCGGTCATTCCGGGTGAGGGTCAGGCTTTGTACTGGACAACCCGGACCTCCACTCGAAGGGTCTGAACACCAAAAGTTCACACATGTATTCCTAGTGGCTTTGCCACGTCAGTAGTAGCTATTGGAAGTTTGAAATCCGGAGGGTCCAGATAAAATCCGGACAGTTTGGATTTGCATAGATTCCTTCAAAGGACTAGTTATAGAGAGACAGCCATTTAAGCCCCCTTGCTCCTAATCACAGGGAACTCTTTGCCCAATCCATGTCCTACATCTACAAGAGCTCTCCCACCTTCCTCTAAGCACCAAGAGTGAATCCTTATAAGGAAGAGTGAATCCCTTTAATTCCGCTAAATTGCAAGAAATTATAAAATTGTTTAGTTGCATATTCACCTCTCCCATCTAGAAGGGAAGCGGAGTTGGGCCTCTCCAGTCCTGATAGCATAGTGAACGCAATTCATTTAGCATTGTCCATCGTCGGTTGCACCCATGCCACCCGAAGCCTCAACCGTCGGCTCCATGTCAGCCTCGCCACCACCGGCCTCACATCAACTAACCACGACCGGCCTTATGTGCCACCAACGCCACAATCAACAAGGGACACGGTCTCCAAAGGCGACGCCTCCAAGGAAGGAGTGACGTCAAACACGCCACCATCGCCCTGATCAAGTAAAACCTTCAAAGGAGGGTAACGATGGGGAGATGTGCCATCATCGTTGACACCATCAAAATGGGGCAAGGATTTCTCTTGGAGCACCACCACCACCCAACCCAGCACCCCCAGGGCACTACACTACAGCCGTCACCACAACCACCACGACTTAAAAGTGAACGAGTAGTCATTGCACAACCACATCCAGAGTCGGCCGCTCTAGATTTGCGCTATCCATGAGGCCAGCCTTTGAACGTTGCACGTGGTTGTCACACCGCCTCAGACCCGCCTCGCGCGTGGACCTGAGCGCCAACCTAGATGAAAGGATCGTAGGTGCCGACTAGAGGGGGAGGTGAATAGGAGGCTAACCAAATTTTAAACAAATTCTTCTCTTTATCTAGATTAAGGCTTAACAGATCAAAAGGTTGAGCTAGCTGTGTGACAGGTCAGCTATACAATAAGTATTTGATATGTAGATTAACACACAGCTGTTACACAGGTGGCTAACACAGGTAAACAGATAGCCCTAAACAGATGTGCTAGATAGATGGCTGTGTAACAGGTTACTGGCACAAATAACAGATAAGCAATACGGCAACTGTGACACAGCTAGACTAACGCAGGCAGAGAGAAAGGGTTGCAGCTAGATTGAGTATAACAGTAAATCACACAAGCATGCAAACCAGATAATCAAGCAAGTACTGAATGTAAAGTACTCAGAGAGACAAGGGGTTTTTCACCGAAATTCCCTCTCTTTTCAGAGATGGTACGTCTCCGTTGGAGAGGCTACTCCGAAGAGATCGCCAGCACTAAATCGTGCTTGTTCTCCAAGTACCTGAGCTTTCAGATCTCTTTCTCTTGCTTGTGGAAGTCCTTTCGCCTTGCAGCAGGTAGACTTCAAAATCACCCCCACAAACTACTGCACCAGCCCACACAAGCTTGGGTGGTTACAGCAACTCCTACACCCGTCTAGGAGTAGACACTCCAAGAAAGAATCTGCAACAACAACTCTTGGAGGAACCAGTGCTCTCTGCTCAAAGCTCTAACTCTCTTGAACTAAGACTTAGGAAGATTTGCTTCTGTTCAGGAGAAAAGAGGTCTGCAACGGTCGAAATGGATTGAGGCAGTTTGGCAAAGGTTGAGCAAAAGGTTCTGCAAATGTTGAGGTCTGAGACCTCCCCTGGCCCTCTATATATAGAGTCCACAGGCACCTGACCGTTACACTCATGCCACGTAGGATTAAGTGGCTCACCGATGACAGGCACCGGTGAAACAGCTAATCACAACGCACAATGATAACCGGCTCAGGCAGATCGACACCTGTGTCACCGGCGGCTGACACAGGTGAAACCCTAACTGACGTAGCCTCACTACTCAGCCCGGTCTTGGCACATTACATGCCCTCAGCGCACTAACTCTGATGCCTAATAAGGAGAGAACCTCCAACAATCTTCTGACTCGGCAGACAGACTATTGCAGTGCAGTTCCCTTAGCATTTACAAGCTCTCCCCTGGTACAGAGATGTACCTGAGTCATAGAGCGGTTGTTCACCTGTGACACAGCTGTGCCACACATATAACTTTGGTTCTAGGGTTTTAGGCCACTAGCACAGCAGTGTGCTAGCACAACCCAGTTTCACACTTGTGCAAAACTGTTGTTACAGGGCCACTGACCTCAAAGCATCAGTGCCACTGTCCAACACTCTGAGCATTGAGCAAAAGAACCTCCAATAATCATTGCTACTTCATCTCACTTGATAGTACGGGTGTTTCCTAAGGACTCAAGAAAACTAGCAAACCTAGGATTCAGCTTCCACCAACTGTAGTCACGGCCCTTGACACATCAAGCCACCATCACCTTGCTTGCAACTCCTTGCACAGCACCGGCTTCTTCACAGCTGTGGCACAGCTGCCAAGCGCGGCCATCTCCTTGTCCTGGAAACCACCTTTGTACTTTTTGGGTGGTCATCATTTCCTGGATGAATCCTCTTGCTGGAACCTACTTATCCTGCTTACACTCATTGTAAACATTAGATTCTAGTTTAGGTTGCCATTAACCATCAAAACCATCTTAGGGGCCCAGATGCTCTTTCACTAGATACGCCACCCAAGGGGGCCGCCAGCCCTGCCCGGAGCTCTGCACCCGGAGCCACCACAAGCCACCGCCGGCACACTATAGGGGCACTGTTGCGGCCACACGCCTGACTAGACACGCCAGATCCATGGCGAGTGCCACCATGGCTACCCATGCGATAAGCCGAGGAAGCGCCACATCAGGCCGTCAGAGTGGGGCACCACGTCGCACGACCATAGGGGAGCACCGTGGTGTCGGTCTTTAAGATCCTCGACTATGTAGCCAGCGAATGCATATCCACAAGAAACAAGCCTACCACCTTTGATAGTAGGCCCAGCCATCAGGTGACAAGGGCGGATGGTTGCCGGGTGGTTCTAGGGTTTGGGCTGGGGACGCCCCCGGTGTTGCCCTGTGGAGCAACATGGGAGGCAGAGGGTGTAGAATTGAACGTAGGGAAAAATATTAATGCCTCATTTGTACTCCAATAATTTCGTAGGAGTTCTGTAGGAAACATTCCAATTCTTGTATAATAATAAAAATGGTTGCGTCACATCCAAATATTGCAACATCTAGGTTTTAATCATTCCGTCCAATAAGGTCACAATGACATGTTTTGCCCTCTTTTTATCCTAGTCAACCTTCTCGATATCAATCCATGGAACCATGTCCACAAAAACATACGGTCATACCATGCTACACCTCATTCTTTGCCGCCACCACCGCTAGTATTTTTTTAAGGCAAACAGACCCTCAGGCCCTAGAAGGCATGGGATTTCATTAAAACAGTTGGGTACACCACAAGTTTATAGAAACATCCTTTAAAAGATAAAGCAATTACAAAAAGATTGCTCTGCATAACACAGGACCTCGAGACAAATAAGAAATAGCAAAAACATCCTTGTATCGTCGAGTTTGCCGGAGTTGATGTCGTTGGCGGCGACTGGGTTGCTCTTGCCATCGTGCCCGAGACATAGGTGCAATTTCTCTTCTTGGATGGCAACTATGGGCGGCAGAGAGCAAAGGGCCTCCTCATTGGAGGTTGAAGGAGGTGGGAAAGGGGATCCACCGTGAGCAGATGGCATTCCAGCAATCAACCCAGATCCATCACTACAGCTACTAGGGACAGAAATGAGGGGGCCTTCAACCCTGATAGCTTCCTAGCTTGACATTGTGGGCTTTGGATTTGGAGGTCTTCCAGCTCGTAGGGGAGAGGGCCATGGTGCCCCATAGGAGAGGAGTGACAGGAATGAAGGCGACCAATACCAGATCTAGACACAAGCTAAAAGGAAAGGAAGCTTACCGAAGCGATAGTTGTCGGGAAGGTTCAAGGCACCGTTGCAAGTGATGGTGGATCTCAACAATGAGGATGAAGGGCAGAGCTCCATCTATACAGGGATGGGTGGAGGTAGGGGAGCAACAAACCAATGAAGGAGAAAACCACTAGCACCGCGGTTACCAACAGAAGGACTTTTTCCTCCAATCTCGGAACCATTGTCATACAAAGGATCGGTCCTTCTAAAATAGTTCCAATGGACAAAAGCCATACAATAGTTAAGCACATTTCACATTTGAACTTAATTCTCAAGTTACTACGCAAACAACCCATCTTAATGGTATGGCATCTATCGTAGCAATGTGATCTTAACTTCATCCACAAAATCACCAAAAGCCATGATTAGATCATAGTCTTCATTATAACTTTGCCACATGCCTTAAGATCTTTGAGGGTTGTCCTTAACTTGATCCAATAAGCATCACCATAATCAGCGTTGCACCTCTCACCTTTCACATACTCAATGAAAATATTAGCCTGATAATATGATTGCCATTAATCAATAGAACATGCTTAATCTCACTTAAGCTTCAACCAAGGGCCTAGATGCTCTTTAGTGGGATGGAGGAAGTAGAGGGCAGGGGCATTAGGGACTTGCCGATGTGGCTTATTGATAGGGAAGTAGAGGCTGACATTATGCTTACGGAGGTCGGCAATGCAAAACATCATGACGACAGGAGCGCTAATTAGAAGGCATCCATCACCAAGATCTTGTACACCTCCTCCTTGTCGTTGCCATTCTCCTCGATGGTCTATTGTGGCAACTGGTTTAGCATTCGCACGATTAGATATGGGCATCATCATCATGTGATGTTGATATAGGGAGAGGGAGATTGCTTACTAAGCTGCTTCTGGTGAAAGCTGAACACCATGGATGGGATAGGTGGAAATGTGAGGAACACAAATGGCTGGGAAACAGTGGCTAGTGTGGTTCGGTTGTTCTTCTTATTTCATTCGGGTCTGGTTAAATAGGTTATTTCTATCTTTTTTGATACTCAGTTTTATGAGAGAAAGAAAAAATCGAAAGAAGTTAACGAAAGCTTGGCCGGTCAGTTAGTTTTTAGGCATTCCATGTGTAATTTTATTTAGGAGTAATATTATGCCTGCAAATCAGGGATGATTCATTGTCAAGGGAAAATCCAAAAAGTAGTGTAAGAGAAAATTTTTATTTGAGAAAAGTAAAAGAGAAGTTGATCTTGGGGCCTCATTTCTCCTTTCTCTTTCTCTCTTCTCTCTCGCTCTCATTGCCTTCGTTCTCTCCGCCTCCGCCATAGTTTTCAGGACGTTGAAAGACACAAAAATTTGGTATAGCATGTAAGAAAAATCTGTGAATCAAATTCGCACATTGAAAAGGTGACGAGATGAACAATTGCAAGTGATGCTCGTTGGAATGAGTAAGTGTATCAACAATTTCAGCATGAGTGATACAAAAGATATGCATCAGGAGTCCACAATCTACACTTTGTTTCTCCAATCACATGAACTCTATAGCATGAAGTGTAAATGGAATGCCATGAAGGTAAATTTACAAGTGCAGAAACTTTTACTAATGCATGGGACAACTTCATAGGCGTGTCAAGCATAACATAGCACACTAAATTAGAGGAAATGGCAACAAGCACTTTTCGACAGCTACTAACTCGTCAAAACCTATCTCATAATCATTCAATTCACATGGCTAGACTTTTGGCTCGTCTATACTATCATAGCAATCGTTTTCAGCATGTGAAGCAATCAAAATAGTAGGTGCAAGATCACTCTTTAGGATGTCTAAAATAGTAGGGAAATTATCTAGAGGATCATAGGAACACCCAAATATGAAATTTCAGAATTCAAATTATTTATATCAATAATGTGTGCACCCAAAGTATCTAAAACATGAGTTTCACATGATGCACATATATCAGCAGGTATTTTAGTTAGTTGATCATCTCTCAAATCAGCAACACAATCATTTATAATAGGTGGTGTGACCAAAACAATGGGCAATTCATTCAACTCAAAACATGACACATTTAATTGAGCAAGGAATACTTAAATCTCATGTGGAGTGATAGGAGTAGTACATATGTTTTTACCTAGTATATCTGACTCAGATGATGTAGGTATTGTCGGTGGTGATGGGTCACAAGCATGATATGGTGTGACTCGGTGCGGCAACAAAGGTTGGTACAACACTAGTAGGGTCGACTAACACAATTCTTGATGTGGGGCCTTGCAACGTGCGCTTGCTTGCCTCATGTATCTGCCTATTTATTTCCTATTCAGCTTTGCAAGCAAGATGAAACAAACGATTCATAGAATAGTATCCTTGATTCACAAGTATATTCTAAATATCATGGTTTAAGCCTCTCACAAATCTATTCATGGTAGTTTTTTCACATTCTTATGTACCACAGTGAAACAAAGTAGTTTGTAAAACTTTATCGTATTCATCCATGGTGTCACTACCTTGTTGTAAATTTTATAATGTTTGAAGCATATTACGTATATAATATGAAGGTACAAATCTATATCTCATAGCAAGTTTTAAATTATCCCAAGTAGCAGGTATATAATCAGGTATAACCGACGATATTGATCCCAACAAATAGAAGTAAAACCAATGAATGTACTAATAGCAGCCCATATTTTCTTATACTTAGGAAAAACATGGCTAGCAAATATTTCATTGAGTTCTAACTCCCAATCGAGATAGAAATTAGGCCTATTACAACCCTCAAATATTGACATAGAAACAACATGATCATGTACCTTCTCACATTATGGTACCTTTCATGGCGGTAGTCGTACTTTCTGTGGTAGCAATGAAGGTGTGGTCATCTCAATGTATGGCTCGTTTGCCTTTGCTATGGTGCTAGCCCAAAATTTGCGTACTCGGAAACCTGTCATGGTTAGTAGAAAACAGGAAACAAAATTACAAGTACAGTGTTCCTACCAGCTACTAGGATGTGGCTACAAGTCACTCAACACTCAAGCCAAATAAAATTCTTACAAATTCTTACCATGCAGTAGGTGGTGCCCAGCAACCAACGGTGTCAAATACCTCCAAAGATTGAGTAAAGCGATTGCCAAACAAACGTATATTTGCACGGTGTAGAGTATGTGGATCTAGGTAGGCTTCAATATGGTAGCAAGGATTACCAACAATCGATTCTGTAAATGCAAGTTGAATAAATGTTCAAAGTACTAGTCAACGTAGTTCATTCTAGCCTAGACCAGGTACTAGACAATCAATGCCCAAAAGATATAAGTGAACTCAAAGAAATGTGGTGTAAATAGCCCTAAAAAGAGAATGAGATTTCTATGATTTTTTTCTTTTTAGTTGGCCTTCTATGTGGCTTCTTTTTTTTATCTCTATATTTTTTTAATCTCACAAACCCAATCAAACATGAAAATGAGCCAAAAGCTAAAATCTGGTTGTCACTGCCTTGCCAAGAGCAGCAAAAACAACCAAATATGGTGCTACGGTAGAGATGTGGCAAGAAACAACAAGTTAGAAGCTGTCGTGTTGCTGTCACGGTAGCAAAAACAAGGCAAAATCCTTGCCGCAGCAGAGATGTGGCAAGACTGTCCAGAAAGAATTGATAATAACTCGAGATCCAGTTGTCAGATTGAGCTGAAATTTTAATTTTGGATTCCTTCAATTATGCTACATTTTCTGGAATTTTCTCAGATTTTTCTGGGCACTTTTTTTGAGTCTGAATTGAGCTCAAGTTCAAATTTTACCTCCAAACCGAGTGGGATTTAATTTTTCCTATCCGAACCCGTGTGGAGGTCGTGGCCTGGGTCCTTCTAAAGCATGAGGGAGAGGCCAGGGGGTTGGCCAAGGCTTGCCCTAGGGTCCTAGATAAAAAAATGGAGAGGATTAGGCAAGCTTTAGCAAAATGACTTGAACTTTGAGCAAGCCTCAAACTTCCTTTTTCTGATTTTCTTTCCGTGATCTGACCCAAACCCAAGCTAGATCCAATCTGGATGTCTCTCCTTCCTCTACTTCTACTCGATGCTTGCCACGGCAGAGAGTGATGGTTGCTGCGGCAGGGGAAAAGGTGGTATAACAAAGGGTGTTGGTGGCGTGGCAGCAATGGTGGTGGCAATTTGAGAGAGGCAGTTGTGCGACAAGGATGAAGATGGTGACCCACAGCAAGATGCAAACAAAGACACGACGAACTAGACACCAAAACAAGAACTACAACTAGCAACGTCGACACGACGATGCAACTACAAATTCAACGATGAAAAATTACTGAAAAGAAAGACGCAATGGCACAAATTGGTTTGGATAGCGAGGAACAAATATATTATTTTTTTAGGATTTTTCTGGACTATAGTACGAATAGATCTAAAACTATGAAAAACAGTAAATTCTAACCGAGCAACTTGAGCTCTGATTCCACTTGATAGACTATGGTGTCTTGATCTTTCGATGAAAATGACAACTATCGATTTGTGGAGACGACTTTCATGATCCGACTGCACCGTAGAACGACAATGCGTCTTAGCAATCGCTAAACCAACTCCGGTAGTTTATTGACGATGCCAAAAGCATGGCCAACCTAAACACGAGGTTCTAATTTCTGTGAGCAATGGAAGAACAAGCAAGAATTATGAAATAGTAATCTAAAATTACAAATATAGATGAAGTACAAGATAAATTGGGTTTCCGCTAAGCAGCCTTGATCTGATCACTGGACACAGACGAAGAAGATGAGTAGCATGTGGCTGAAACTTTAACTAAACAAAACCCAAAATTAAAGAGAGCATCCTAGGTATATATAAAGAGATAAGATGGAGGCCAAGGGAGTGGGCGCATGCCCCTAGGTCATACAAGGTTCATGGGCCCAAGTGGAGGTGGCGTAGCACCTTTGGACTCTTTTTCAGAAATATTCCTAATTTTTTTTATCAATTGCGACGTGCTAGTAAGGAATTTGAAGATCGGGTCAGATCCATTGGAAAGTGTACAAGATAAGCTTTACATAGAGTTCAAGATCACCCAAATCAGAGTTCGTATGCCCGAGATATAAACATTTAAAGTCAGAACTGTCTCAACAATCCAAATCAGAGTCCAGAACTTTTGGAACTTGATCTCTAACTCTTCTTGGAACAAAAGGTGACGTGAAAATCTTCTTGTACAACACCAATTCATGTGCTATATGATCATGGTCACATGAACTTTATTCTCTCCTCCATTGTCCCATTGTTTGATCAACATGAATTTGTATCTTAAAATCTTGATCACACCCTTGCTGCCATATGTCTTGTATTGATCTTGATTCTTGTCTTGAGGAAGTGCAGAAATGGTTGTATCTGAAGGGGTCATGTCCTCATCAAGAGCTCGGGGGCCACCATTCCTCTGTAAATCCATAACATTCTCGTGTTGTTGCTAGTAGGGCATTTGGCGAGATGTTGTGTATCCACTCGCCGTCGACTCGGAGCTCTTGGTGGTTCCTCCTTCGACCATCCTCTAGTTTTGCCTCCATCTCGGGTTCCCTGGTGTTGCAGCCATCGCTTTCCAGGAACCATAGGTGAACTTCAATAACCAACTCCTCATAGATCTAGATTCCCTTCTCTTCCTCCTCTTTGCTCTGATTCTCACAGGAGTGCATGAGGCTGACCAGGGAGTTCTTGTCCATTGTCAATCTAGACTTCTCCCCTTCTTCCTCCACAATAAAATACCATGCTTCCTTTGTCCATCCACAAAATCATGTGATGCTGGCAGCGAGGCCCCGAAAATATTTTTATCATTGGTTTCTGGAGCTCTTCCTTCAATATTAGTTCATTCAAGGGCCAGTTTTTTCTCTGGTGCATTCACTTCTCCTGGATCTGTGGCACCAGATGCAGTCTACTCTTCCTCTAGCTTGGTTCCGAGCACACAGAGGCATAAGGCTTTGCGGCTCCTGACGACGAGCAACACTTCCTGACGAAGCCCATAACCTTCTTTTGGGAGGCCTAGTTGCTGGTTTGTGGCTTCGTCAGATGTACGGTAGCCGTATTGTCGCTGCTACAGGTGCTAGGCGAGGACTCTTCCTCGCCATTTGTCAGGTTATCATCGCCCCTGTTCAACATCAGCGAGGACTTAAGGTGAGCCAGTGACGATGATGAAGTCAGCGGTTGTTGGCCTTCAATGATGTCAACTCCATCAATGACACGCTGTCGTCGCGATGCCAGACACGTGTCTATCCCACCAGTATTCAGGAGACACGTGTCTAGGAGGGTGGTTCGTGTTTTCCTTTTTTTCATCGGGGTCATTCTTATCCTCTCACGAGGAGCGTTTTTAAATATATCTTCTGTTTTGTACCCTTTTGTGTAGCAGTGAAGTGACATTTTGCCACTTGTGATAATGGAAGCAAGTACCTTTGCAAAATACAAGTGAAGTTGATCTTGATCCTTGTGCACCCAAACAAATTGGCTTTCCAGAGCCTCGAAGCGTTGGGCTTGCTAGGCAAATTTTTAGTCCATTATGAACACGGGCAATAAACACATCGATAATAACCATTTGTGATTAAAGGTAGTCCTTGTAGTAGTCATACCGTTGTACTAGCTCAGTAGTACAATAACAGCGAAATTCAGTTGGGCTGCCTACTCTTTTCAACCCCAGTTGGCCCTAGCTGCCCGGGCCAGTCTGCCTCTTGAGTCATTTCTTGCTACTTCCCGTCTTCCCCGTGCGAGTATGTGCCAGCGACTTGCAAGTTCATCTTCAAGGAAGGAAACCTCCAATGAGTGGCTTAAAGACCTAGACCCATAGTGCTCAAGTTGCTAAAAATTGCTGTCACCAACACAACCTAGATGATCGGACTTATGCCACAACTAGAACACCAAAATTCACCTCCTTTCTCATTCTTGAGACGCGGGCAGAGTATATGGCATAAGCATGACCTAGGGAGTTCAGTGGCAAAATAAAACTTAAATCTGTATTGTTGTGGGTGCTAGGGATTGGTCGGATGGATGGAGCGCCGGATCGACCACCTCTCTGTCACACCCTGTTTTTCCGAATCAGGTTTTCTTGAAACCCAAAACCCTAAGCGCGTATATGCGTATGTGCTTCAGATTTATTTGCCGGATTGCTTGGATTTTCAGCATTCTTCATGCATTTCATCTCATGTCATCATCCGAGGCTGCCTCGCCATCGCATGCATAAAACCTAAACCCTAATCGGAGCACACGTGATGTATGTGCTCGAGCCCCGTTCAAACCCTAACCCTAGTGGCAACTTGCTCATTCTTGTTCCCGACCTCCAAAACCCAAACCCTAACTCTCCCGTGCCCTACCACAGCCTTGCCATCGTCAAAATCCCTAAAACACCCCTTCTGCCGTACAAAACCCTAATTAGGTTTTCCTACACCCAGAAATTAAGAAAGTGTTATCACATGCACTTTTATTTCTCCATTATGTCCAGAAAAGCACCAGTAGCTCCTTGAGCATATACCTCACCAACTTATAAAATAAAATTGGGAAGTCCAGTTCAAAAATTTTGAATTACATTTAAAATCCAATTTGGCCCAAATCTTCCCTTTGAACTACATCTACTCCATCCCTTGCTCAGAAAATTCTACAAAAATTACACATAGCTCATCCTTGTAACCTTGTTCCAATTCTGTAAAAATACTTCCACCTCCAGTACAAAAGTTAGCCAGGTTTCTATCGAACACCTTATCTCTATCCCTTCTCCCCTCTTAAACTCAAGCTCAGCTACCAACCACCTCATTCCAGAGACGTGCTAGCAACCTCACTTCACTCAGAGCTCTGTCTACTCCTTCATATCTCAGTGCCAAGCCACCAGCCACAGGGATTCAACCCTAACAGCAGCTCATGCCGACATGAACTCAGCTCCAATCATCATCTCAAACCCATCTACTCGAAGTCTCTCACTCTGCCAGGCTCTACAGTCGTCAACTTGTACCAGTGGCATGGATGGACACGATGACCGGCACCAGAGACACCAGGACACGCGTGTCATTCCAATGCGCGCGTGCTCTGGACGCGCCCATGCCAGTGCCAGACACACGCACGCGCACACCTGAGCTCTGCACCGCCGACCACTGCCTCTCCTGAGCTCTGTCCACGCCGCAGTCATTCCTTGCACCCCCTGAGCAGGCCGAGACCCCTGGCGAAGTTGTCGAGCCACTGGAGCGAGGTCCACGGCGAGGACGGCGGCCTGAGCAGCCGGTCGCTCGGCCTCCTCTGCTCCCTGCCTATTTAAAGGCAGCCCGAGCTCGGCAGTCGCCATGATCATCTTAACCACACTCCACTAAAGCTCCAGTAGCTAGCAATTGCTCCCAAACTCCTCTGATTCCTCGCTTTCTTCCTCAATCCCAGAAACCAGTCGCCATCGATCCCGAGTGAAATTGAGCTGCCTCCAGTGAAGAATCCTTCTTCCCCTCCCTTCCTTAAGCCCTTGGAACCTTCCCTAATCCCCACTTGGCTCCCCTTGCAGCTGAAGCTCGCCGGAGACCCCAGCCACCATCACCGCTCCGCCTCTGCTCTGGACCCCGATGAATTCCTAGCTCCAGCAAGCTCGCGAACTCCCCAACCACAAAAACGAGTTCCCCATTCTCTCTGGAACCCGTAGTACCGGCCAATGCCCTTCTCTCCCTCGGAATCCCACGAAATTTCTCTCCATCGAAGTTCACCGGAGTCCACCGGAACCCTAATTCCTCACCGGAATCCCTCCCCGCGCACACCCTCTCCTCCCTTCCCTCTGTTCTGACCGGTGGGCCACCTCTACCGAAGCGGTACGCCGCCCTCACCACTGCCAGCGGGCCCGAGCGGCAATCAGGCCCACTGTCGGGTTTAGTAAACCCGGCGCCGACTTCTCCACGTCACCCCCCCCTCTGTTTAAATAAACCGGCTGGTTTTCTCTGGTCCAATGCTCTATCCTCTCTGGTTCGACCGATACACCCAAATCCGAGCCGGTTCTCAAAAAAACTCCCCAAATAAAAGTTGTTCAGAATTTCATTTTCCATCTTTTTCATATAGAACACTTTTCGAAAATCCCAATAATTTTCTCTGTACAACCTAGTTCAGTAGCCAGTTCAAATTCAAACTTGAGTTTAAATTCTTGTTTGAATATGTGATCAAACCCTAGGATGTCCAGCATGTAGACAATAATGCCTAGGAACCTTGCACAAGTTGCATTCATGCATTCATGTTGCTTAGCTCAGAGATTTAAAAAGGGATAGATAAAAATCATGAAACCCTAAATCATAAGCATGCTCATGTAGTGTTATTCTTTTCAAGCTTAGTGATAAGTTGATCCACTCCAAGTATCCAGTAGGTTTAAAACCCATACTTTGTCAAACATCTCAGTAGCCATGTGTTCATAAGATGCATAACTCCAAGGGCCAAGAAAGCCAGTGCTTATCCTTGAAACCCTAGAAACCTAACCGTCATTTCACGCATGTATATAGGTTCTTCTTAAGTTATCTCCACCATGTTCAACTCTTCATGAAAATGTTAGGACCCCGCAAGCATGCATGCTGACCTCTATTATTTGTTGTTGTTATGCTCGATTCTTATTCGAAGTATTTTCCGAACGTGTAGTTGACGGTGTGAGGTACGTGCGCCAGGACGAACCCGAAGCATCTCCGCGTCCGGAACCGAGCCAAGACTTGCCAGGCAAGCCCTCCGCCCTTGATCATGTTGAATCCCAGTTTTACGAAATATTATTTTGTTTTCGAACCATGCATGCTATATTTCTATCCCTGTTATTTTATGTAGAGTAGATATCACCGATGATAGGAAACCCTAGTCCGACCCCGTAATCCTTGTCGCCTTAAGACTATTGTATTCCGAAGATTTATCGGAAAACTTAGGGTAGTGTAGATATATATATACATATGCTTAGCCCCGCAATGGATGAAGTAGGTTTTCGAAAAGGAAAAGGAAAGCAACACCCCATATTTCATGTGATGAAATATCGAAACAGACCGTCGCGTCCGGTTGTAGAGGTGCATGGAAGGTAGGATATGCATGGGTTGGGATACTCTACCGTGAAATGGTTTGTGAAACCAAGCTGAAAATGGAGAAGATTTTCGATCCGGGTCGGAGATGAAGGGGGAAATTGCAGGGAGCATGTTGAGTGTGAGGTAATGCCCGGCGTGGTTCTCGCAGCCCGTTCCAGGGTGAGGTGTGGAGTCCTTCTCGGATCACCTAAGGACCTGTCTTAAGTGCCGTTTGGCCAAGTCTTACAGTACGAGCACATGTCCTTTGTGGGAAGGACTTGATCTAGTAACCGGTCTGGACTAGCATGAACCCGTGGGCAGTTGTAGAGTGCAGATGGGGCGGGTAACCCCGAAGAGGGCTAAACCCGTAGGTAACGAGGTTTGGTTCGCCACAGAGATGGAACACCAACCTCCTCGTAGCAGGGATACTGTCTCGAGCTAGGTGTGGGACATGTCCTTCTGACGGGTTCATGGCTGGGTTCACACCGGCGAAGAGTCTCGTTGTACTAGCTCTGGTAGTATACAGTGCACGGTATGCCCAGGGTGAACTACATCGTGTGGGTAAAGCCGTACCACCTCTGCAGAGGGTTAAAACTATTCGAATAGCCGCGTCCGCGGTCATGGACGAACTTGGTCGGGCCACACTAAAGTAGTCTGGCTTTCTGAGGCCAAAAAGGATTTCTGGGTTATGGGTTTAAGGATGTGAACCGTCGTGTTCGCAGGGCAGTTTGCCAAGTTCCCGTCGTATCGGGAGGTGTGAAGTCGGGTTTTCCCGTAGACTCGGGCAAAACCCTAGAATCCCCGTAAGTACGAGGTTAGCGTCGTCTACCTGAGGAACCGGGTGATTGGGAACCCCGTAAGTACGAGGTGAGCAGCGTCTCCTTGTGGAACCGGGTAAATACCGTGCTGTATCGTTGTAACGGTAAGCATAAAAGTGAACTCCCCGTTGTTACGGGCGGAGTGATTTGAGCAAATACTTTATCTCGCCGCGTCGAGATGTTTTTGATAAAATTACTTTTACATCTATGTACTTATTTTCAATGCAAACTTACTTTCTCGCACAACATGAAACCTAGGATAGAGCCTTGTTATTGTTAAATTCCGAGCATGTTCATATCCGTATTAAACTCCCCGGCGGAGTGCTTGCGAATACATTCAGTGTACTCACTTGGCTTGTTATGTGGCCAGACGAAGAGGAGGAATACCAGTCTGGCGATAGCGACAGCGACTTCGAGGCGTAGGGTTTCTCCCCAGTCTGTTGCCTGTGGTTCAGCATATAGATGGGCTATCCACCGTATTTTCATTCCGCTACTGTTTAATTCGGCCAATAGGCCCGGTTTGTAAGAACTAAAGACCAAGTATGGTTGCTGTTTGTAATAAACGATGTATGGCATGGTTATGTTATCAAGTACTTATGTGTATCGACTATTGATCCAGGGATCGATACAGTGAACACAAGGGTTTATCCGGCCTTAAAACCGGGTAGTCCACACTCTCTGATGATCATTCGATCCCATTTAAGTGAACCGATCTGGGGCATCTGATCGCTAAAACATAAAATTTCTACATGCAACAATTGTTTCGTACATATGCAATATTGTTGCAGCATTTTTACCAGTGGTTCAACAAAAACACGCCAAAAAACCTGCAACATCCGTAACAATTTCAATAAACATGTAACATCTCCATTTCTAAACATCTTGCTAATGTGCATCATAGCATCCGTACATGAAGTCAAATTCGAGTAAAATTTTGAACTTTTAAAGTCATCGAAGAAAACATAGATTTCTTATTCGAACTTAAGTATTATTTTCAAGTCATGGATATCAAAAGTGATTAAATTTTCGGGAATTAAAGTCTCATATTTTATAAACATAAGGGAAATCTGATTTGAATTTGTTTGAAAGATTAAGAACATAAATCAGAAAGGAAAAATAAAAACAGAAAAAGAAAAAAAAACCTAAATCTAAACCCCCCGATGGGCCGTCAGGCCCATTTTCGTTTTCCCTCTCCCCCCCCAACTGGGCCGGCGGCCCAATCCGCTTTTCCTCCCCCCAGCCCGCTTGACCCCCGCCTCTCTCCTCCTTCGGCTGGGCCGGACCAGACCGCCATGGCCCAACCACTCCCCCTGGCCCGCTATCCCTCCGCTAGCCCATCTCCTGGCCCAATCCCACCACGACCTGCCCCCTCCACCCTTATCCCCTACCTCCCGCCGTCCCTTTGCCCTTATCTCACCGCCGCCACGAGCTGCTCACGCAGCAGCTCACCGCTGCTGCCGTGGCGAGCGCTTGGATGCTCCCCGGCCACCTCCTCCTTTGGTCCGCATGCCGCCTCCCCTATTTCTACCCGATCCGAGCTCTCCTTCTCCCGGTTTCTTCTCTCTCTCTCTCTTCGGTGTGCCCCGCCGCTCGTGCTCCTCACCTCGTCATCGATGCCAATTTCCGCCGCCTCCTTACGTCGCCATCCCGAAGCCCCCGCCATCCCGGAACTTCTCTTCCTCCTCGCCTCCTGCCGCTCTGCCTCCCGAAGCCCTCACCGAGCCAAGCGCCGCCGCCTCTTCCCGTCCACCACCCCAGACCCCTCACCACCGTTGCCTCGCCGCCGTCCTCCAGTAAGCCACGTCGCCGCCTCGCCTCGCCTCCTGCAGACCCCGCTTGTCGGCGTAGAGACGCCTCTAGCGGTGGTCCGGAGGGACCCCCTTTGGAATTCGGCCCAGGGGAGTAGTGCGTCTCTTACGAGCCTTGGGGTGGATTAGAGCTTTGCGAGTAAACCCGGTGGCTAAGGAAGTAATGACGCAAGGATTTACCCAGGTTCAGGCCGCCCCGGAAGGCGTAATACCCTACTTCCTGCTTGTTTTTGTATATATAAGCGTATATGGCAAGTATTATGAGTTACAAAGGTGCGCACTGTTCTTCTTCTTGCTCTAGCCCAGAGGAAGAACGGTGCTTCTTCGGTACGGAGCAACCTTAGAGAGATCTAACTTAAGGAAAATTGAGCTAGAAAAAAAAGAGCCAACCCTTTGCATGGACCAGGCCCTCCCCTTATATACTCGGGGGAATACCACATAGGTCGACAAAGGAAAACATGAGCTGGACTTGTGCTGTAGACGACGTGGGCGCTACTGGAAGCGCCCACACCTTCATTTAATTCCCACTTGAGACTTTCGGCCGGGTCGTCGCCTCGCGGTGTGTCGGAACAGGGGCCCTGACACCTTTGCCTTCGGCGGGCCCCGCAGACGGAGACTTGCAGGGTTCCTTCTGACTGGGTTCGTAAGACATCCTCTCACGGGCCCCATAGGTCAGCCTCTTATGCCGCGCAATTGGATGCGCGGCGGCGTCCCCCATGGGGTAAAAAGGTTGACAGTGACAGGGCGTGCGAGGCGGCGCGCTTGGTCGGTCAAAGAATCTGTCAGCCCGGGCCCACCCCTCAGAGAGAGAGAGAGAGAGATAACTAACAGAGCTTATCGCCTGCACCGGTGGGACCCGGCCTGACCGTCATCATGCCCTCACAGGGCTTTGGGTTCCCCGTCGGAATGACAGGCATTAAATGCCTCCGCCAGGGCGGAGGCTTGCTGGAGAAGCTTGGCGCTGGACGACGTGCATGGACGAGGGCCCCACCAGAGGACACGTCATCCCCCGGGCACTCGGTCCCGAGCGACCTCCTTCGCTAGGAGGGGCGCCCGCTCCCTTCTACGCGCCCCCGAGCAACCCCGAGCGCTCGAGGAGCACCCGCTGGGGGGCCGCTCGGGGCGCCTTGAAGGGGGAGCCCGAGGGAGAGTGCTCGGGGGGCGGACCCCGAGCACTCCCCCGGGCCCCACATCTGCCAAGGTGCCGAGCGGTCGGGAGGGGACCCCGAGCGCACCCTTCGCCTCCTGGGACGCCGAGCACTCGGGGACGGGCCCCGAGTGCTCGCCCAGCGCATGGACCGTGGACTCCCGGAGGCCCACGACTCCTCCGGGTTTGCGGATGCAGCCTCTGGAAGAGACCCCTGATTCCTTGGGATTGGCCGCGGGCTCCGTACGACGATCCGGGTGGGACCCAAGGCCCCAGCGACCGGAGCGCCACGTGTCACCATCCGCGGCATTTGGTTGGCCTCCGCCGGCGGTTAGGGGTACCCTAGGCCCCATTCCGCCGACACCGCTACTGCCAGTGGCGGCGGTCAGTCAAACCGACCGTGGCACCCGAGCCCACCGAGCCGGTCGGCTGGGTCCCGACCGAGTGTTTTAGGGTCATAATGACCCGGTTTAATGTCTGTTAAGACATTAATTAATGCTAATTAATGCATTATCGACGTAATTAATATCCTCAATTAATATTGTTCCGACACTTTAATGACTGATATATATGTCGTTGAGACATATTAATTATAAACATTAATGCTAACTGTAATAAACGTTAATTATGAGCAATTAATTCTTAACAGTGATTAATGACTATAATTAATACTATTCCGACACATTAAGTACTATAATTAATGCACTAATTGAATTCGGTTTTAGCTCTCTCTATAACAGCTAAGGCCCACAATTCATAATTAATAAAAAGGATAAAAGAAAAGAATAAATATATGACAGTGGGCCCCACCTGTCATTGTCCCGAGTCAAATTGACCAGAGTTGACCAAGGGGCCCACATGTCAGACACTGTGGCTATTTTGGAATTTCGTAATGAAAGTAATTATTATTTAATATTGTTTTTATTTACTGATAAAAATATAAAAATGTATTATATTTATTAAATCTTAGAAAAATCATATTAATTTCATTTTTAATCAAAAAAATGCAAATAATATATCAAAATATTCACAAAAATGAGAGCTATCTAATTATATCATTTTCATACATGTTTTCATGCTAGGAAAAGTATAAACGGCTAAAAACTCAAATTAGGGTAGCCGGAGATCTTTGGATCGCGATATCTCGAGCATCCGGACTCCGATTAACTTGATTCCACTTGCATTAGTTTTTATTTTTAATCCTCTATGCCATTACATGTATTTCATATCATGCTGATGTTCATCATTTTGCTATACATCATTGCACCCTTTTTCTAGTGTTTCCGTTCTTCTTCGCAATAGAACCAGAAGGTCCCGAGACCAATAACTTCGAGCAAGAGCAAGACCTCGTTGCCCAGCAACAAGGCAAGCAGCCTCTTTGAACATATTGCAAATACCTACTACTTGCAAATTATTATTTGTTTTCAAGTTCGTTATCGCATGCGTTCAACTTATATTTTTCGCTAATTATTAGCCTTATCCTCTGCATGAACTTACTTTGTCACCCAATCAACACCACCACACCCCAACCTAATTAGAGTATTGTAGTTGATACCTCTATACTGATTATGTTGTTATGTATGCTTAGACATGCTCAGACTTGTAAAAGTCATAATTCCTTGGATGGCAGAAAACAAACACAGAATGGATGGGTTAACTGGTAGGTGGGTGTTCAACTGGATGTAACTAATGAACTTGACTAATCTTTATCGGGATAGATGAGAGGCCATGGCTGGGAGCATGGTGGATTGTCTCATTTTTCCCACAAGAACCGGTTCTCGGTGTCCTTTTAAACCAAGATTTGTGTACTTCTACATGGATGGTATAATGGGCCATCCACGACTGAATAATTTGTCTAGACTTAATCTATGAGCTGCATAGTTCATCGCTTCCATTTGCTGGGTGTGTGAAAAATGATGTGGTGTGGTGCCTCGATGTCGTGTACCCGGTTTTAAGACCGGATAATCCCTTGTGTTTACAGTACCAGTCCCATGATCAATAGCCGGTACACACAAGTTAACCTGAATATCATTGTCATACACATAAATTTCAGTAACGGAGATATAAATAGACCCTCAGGTTGAGGTCCTTTACCTGTAGCCCAACGGCTATAAATTTGCAGCGAAAATCAAGTGGTAATGAAGCCCGTTAATATGCCATACCCGACAAGCAACTGACTGGGGTTATGCCCTAGCTTTCATGAACTCAATCGTATCCTCAGAGTATGTCTCTTTCATCTAGCCAAATAACAAGCCAGGTGAGTATATGGAATGTACTCGCAAGCAACCCGTAGGAAGAGTATAACAGGTATATAATTCATGCAAGGTTTGTTCAATAAGAAGGCTCTACCCTAAGTTGAAAGTTGAGCGAAAAGTAAGTTTTCATTTGAAATATATTGGTAATAGATTCAAAAGCATTTCTAAAAGCAAGCCCGTCTCTGACGGGTCAGTATCTGGTGCCAGTGATTACCTTCTGACAATCGTCAACTAGAGGTCGATAACCTGTGTATCGCCTTAGATAGTCCTTAAGCCTACCCGTGCTACCATCTTGCAGCACGGGCTAGATTTCTCTTCTGCAGTTCCTTTCTACCAGCCTATAGCTCAAACTGCACACTGTGGACACATCATGCCCATGTCCTTATTCCCATTCCTATATTTCATAACCAAAACTTAGTCTAACCTGTGTGTAGCCTTTCTAAGTTGTGTCCATAACCGAGGACGTAGCTATTCAAATAGATTTTAACACTCTGCAGAGATTGTACGGCTTTACTCACAAGATGTAAGTCCCCCTTGTTGCCATGGCCAAATAAGCACTCTTTACGAGGGGTGCCGGTAGGGTTATTACAACGAGAAATTTCCCCCACTTTCATACCAGTGCTAGACCTGCTAGATAAGATTTACCCTGTCTTCGTTTGTGCTCGGCAACTCCTGACCCCACAATCGGAAGTGAACTTATCTTTGTGTCGAACCTCTCCCCACGTAATCATGTGGAGGTCCCCTAGGGATGCCAATCTACCTAGCACTCTCTTTCTACTGCCCACGAGTCTAGACACTAGCAATCGACGGGGTAATTAGCCAAGTCCTTTCCACAAAGGACATGTGGACATACGGGGTGAACTTGGTCGAGCGGCACTTAGGCTCGGTCCTTAACTGATTCAAGCAAGACTGCATATCATCACCTCTTAGCCATGCCACTACATGCTACAACCATTCCTCCGATCTCCACTTACTGTTCTCACACCCGAATCAAAATCATCATCCATTTTATTGGGGTGTTGGCAAACAATGTTTTCAAACAGTCACCTCGGAAAGTACATGTCTTCCCGAGGATTTTAATCCCATAATCAAAGGAGTGATTTGCGTGAGTCGGTCAAAATAGATTTTTCCTCTATAGCAGGTCTAAGCAAGGCTACTGCCTATATTCCTAATACTTTTGCTAGTCGTACGATGACCGGCTAGTATTGCTAGAGTTACAAGGATTGATTTGCCAGACCTAAGTCTTATGCAACTACATGGTGTAGCTAGGTCTAGCATAAAATATCATTCATACTCACATAGCATGCAGAGTTGCAAATAAAGTAATTGAGTTTTCACACATATAGGATTCAACATGATCAATGTGAGAATGCTTGCCTGGCGGTACTGGCCGGGTCTCAAGCTCGAGCTTGATACGACAATGGTCCGGAATCCTCCATGCGACTCGTCGTAATGTTGGAACTACACGTCGAAAAACATCGGATGAACAACAGTGCGAGGAAGATCCAAAAAGAACCGAAACATATACTCATGAATTCTTAAAATAGGTGCCCTGGATTAAAATGTTCATAAGGGTATTTTAAAGAGGCGGGAAGCAATCCACCTCACAAGAAATAAGGGTTCTGCGTACAATTGGGAACCTTAGTTTATTTGATTAACATCGTTCTACGACTTAGATGTTCTTGGTTCTCATATTTTAGTTGGGTCCAAAGGGTAGGTTGCATATTGAAATATTCTGGAAATTTTATTAACAAGGCTTTTGGAGTAATTTACTAAGACATAATCAGTTGAGAGATAGGACATATTTAGGGTTTTATATCCTTTTATGGAATTAAAGCTTTACTTTGCAAAGTACTACTAGATTCAAAATGTTGAATTGAATCTCAGAGGTTTTGGAAAAAAAATAATTAATTTAATTAGGGTTAATTTGAAAAAGGCTATGCACAACCTACTTGAATTTGAAATGTATTCAAATTTAAATTTCAAAATAATTTCAAAAATTATGAAATTGGCACTAGGATGTAGGCTTGGGTTTTAGGTGACCACAGAATAAAGAATTAGGTTAATCAGAGTTCCGACGAAAAAGTTATGGGCAATCGACTAGGTGTCGGGAAGGAAGAAAGGATGGGAGAAATTCTGCCGGAAGGGAAAAGTGTGACATCGGAGACGTATTTTGGAAATGTGCATTCGTGCTGAAGAGGTGCAACTAAGGAATTCTCAGACTAAAATACGTTTTCCGGAGACGAAAACGTCAAACGTGAAGAGGTGGTGGAAAAAGGTATTTTCCCAGCAACAGACACGTACTAGAGGCTTGACGCCTTCACCTAATGAGCTAGTGGGCTTGGTGTTTAGGGGTTTGATCCGTTGTCTTGGCTTCTAAGTAGAGAATTAGGGCTAACCTATCACGATTAAGAGGGGTGGACTTGGGGACAGCACTCACCGATGATACTCGATGGCACGTCGGTGATCATCGGTGGTCAAGTCAAACAAGCGACGCCAAGGCAGCACGGATGGCTGCAGTGGCCAGCTGTTCGGGAGCTACCTCGACGAGCTCAGCGGCAGCGTACCAGAGCTCGGTGGTAGCTCGAGGCAGAGAGGAATGAGGAGCTCGGGCGAAGAATGGAGTTGGGCAGCTCGGGATGAAATGGTGAGGAGAGCGGCTGGAGCTAGAGGAGGTATGGTGTTAGCTCGGCTAGCTGGGCAGCTCGGAATTGAAGGAATAGGGGAGGCGACTAGCTGGCCGGTTGTGCTACGGTAGGCCCTGGGAGCTGAGGTGCTTGAGAAAAGGAGTGGAAGCAAGGGGAAAGAGAGAGCTCGGTGCCGAGAAGGATTCGACAGCAGGGCGATTGGGAAGAGGCTCGCCAGTGCCAGCCTGGTGCTTGGGGCCTTCCGATGCACTGCCCGGAGCTGGTACCGGTGGCGGGCGAAGGCAGGCGGTGACCTCCGAGATGGCACCGGGGAAGGAGGCCAACCGGCTGGAGCTGAGGCAATTCACCGGGAGCAGTGGCTAAGGGGAAGGGGCGGAGCTGATCTGTGCTCGGGCGAAACTGCAGCGCCGCTCGCTGGTAGCTTCGACGGTGCCCAATTGAAGTTGAACGGTAGAAACTCAAGAAGGAACAGAGCTCGACCTTTGTATTGGAGTGACTCGGGAAAATGAAAGGAGAACAGAAAATCAGGGAATAATAGCTCGGGTAGCTTGGGAGTAGTGGTTGGCCAGCGTCTCCTTGAGGTGGTAGAAGAGGACGCGAGGGGGGGGGTCACAAGGAAGGAGCTCGGGGAGCAGTTGTAGCAACTCAGGAAGAAGAATAGACAAGATAGCTCGGGTAGAGATGGAGTAAACAAGGAGATCGGTCGGTTATTGTTGCGACAACGAGAGTTAGACACCGAGCTCTGTTGAGGAATTGATGCAGCGCTGTGTGGCCATTGAATAGCAGTACTACTGATGTGAGGGAGGAAGGTAGGGGAAAGGTGGAAGAAGGGGAATGGAGAAGAGGGAGATGATAGGTGGGCCGTGGGGTCCACGTGTAAGAGGGAGTGGATGTGGGGAATAAGCTGTTCGGTTGGTACACTGGTGGTGTGGCTAGCAAAACAGAAAATCATGCTGCACAGGAAAGGAATAGAGAAGGATTGGGGTTCATCTGAATTCTTCAATTGATTTTTTTATAGAAAGGATGGGACTTTATGTCAAAATGGACATTGTATGAGTATAGGAGTCTCACCAAGAATCATAAAGTCTTTCTGAAGTTTAAGTTTTAGGAGTTAATTTAAGTTTCAGAAATAGCTCCCTTAAGATTTAAAATACCGTGTAATTCCTTAATTGAAGATACCCAGGTTGTTGCATACGTGTTCAAATGTATGCAGATACCCTTGGATAATTTGGTTGGGATTCTTCTGGGATCCTATAGCATAGGATTTAGATGTATCTCAGATTTAAATTCAGCTGACTTGAGAATCTCGTGCTATACTCCCTCACATTATTTTAGAAATGACTCACATAAGATATCACCATATTTTATTTGAGTGGTCCAAGACTACGAGGAGCATGAGGTCTGAGAGTTGGGCCTTTTCCTCGTATGTCGAGCGAGAAAAGAGAACTAGGATCCAGGGAAGGTTCATACCGGTGCTACTTCTTTATGCCCCGGTATTTGCAAAGAGTAGGGAAACATGGTTGCGAGGATCAAAATGACAAGGAAGGAATAGGATCGTATGGTTATGCTAGGTTTTGGACTCGTTGCTCAAAAAGAGGGGTTTAGGGTTTGCATATATGCGTATATATATAAAAGCAGCATATATGTGCACACACTCATGATAGGACATGGCGAAGTAGATGATGGAAGATCACGGTATTCGGAAGAGGTTCATGACATATGTATGTTTCGATTTTACAAAAGTGTCGTGTGGGTACTTAGCTACGGATGTTGGCCTAGGTTTCACCGACTAGGCAAAAGAGGAGGAGGTGCCGAGAGTGTGTTCGTGGTGGGAATGCAAGGGCGAGTAGCCACGTATGGAAACAAGGTGTAAAGCGAGGTTTATATACCTTGCCGGACATAGCTTCGACAAAGTAGAGATTAGGGAATAGAAACAGAGGTGGAAGATTTTTGGCTTGCCTAGATTCAGGGTTTAGCAAAAGCATGATTTGAATAAAGGTTTTAATCTGGTGTATTTTAACTGGCATTATTAGCGTAAAAAGTTTTTGTTAGCCCTAATTTTCATGTTTTGGAATATCAGGGTGTGACACTCAATATAGGTGTAAGGGTTACACACGGTCCGGACCAGGGATGTATCACCTACTACAA
The DNA here is from genome assembly GCA_019208055.1 of Stipa capillata. Classification (NCBI taxonomy): domain Eukaryota; kingdom Viridiplantae; phylum Streptophyta; class Magnoliopsida; order Poales; family Poaceae; genus Stipa; species Stipa capillata. Next base: position 71,668 of record JAGXJF010005277.1, read on the forward strand.
CTTTTGGACCGTGACGGGGTACCAGCTGGACTGGTGTATACGGATTAGCCCATTAGGGTGGCTCATAGTTAAGTCGAAACATTTGTAATGGTCGTGTTCTATCTCCCTCTGCCAATACACCTAGTGAAGTGTGTAAATGATCTGGCGTTAAGAGTTGATTGATACATGTAGGTAAAGATGTACACCCCTACAGGGTTTGAACTATTCGAATAACTGTGTCTGCGGTTATGGACAGCTTGGTAAGAATCCGCATCGAATTAGACAACTACAACATTACTTTAAAACATGCCAACTCTAAGGGGGTGTTTGGTTGGGCTTTTTTGCAACTTTTCATTGGAAAAAGCTGCGCCCAACCAAACGCCCAACTTTTCAGCAGCTTTTGCCAACGGTAGCTGTGGGTTTTGCAGTGCAAATTCAGCTGTTTGGAAAAGTTGACTTCTGCCAGCTTTTTGCAATATGCTGAAACTTCTGTGCTCACTTTCCAAAATGCTATAAATGGTTTGGATCAATTAAAAGCCATATGTTCACTTTCCCACAGCCACAGCAGCTTTTCCAGACAGCCAGCTAACAGCAACTTTGTCAACAGCCACAGCCCAACCAAACAGGCCCTAAGGTTGAGAAGTTAGCGATTACTTCCTCCCTGGTGGTTGAGGAAGAATCAAGGGTTTAAGTGTATGGTGATCTGTAATAAAGTTCATCGTGAAGATTTAACTCATCTCCTTTAGAAACAATCCAGTAGTCGATTTCATTCTACTTAAAGAGTATTGTCAAATGAGAATTGGCTTTCTGCAAAATAGTCCACAATTACCCTTTTTATTGATATCTGTTGTATCTATTATTAATTACCCTTATAAGTCTTGCGGAGTATAATTTTTGTACTTATCTTGCAGTCGTTGATATTTTTGTGCAGAGGAAATCATCCCCTCAATGGATGGTTTCTACATAGAGATCGACGCCCACGATGACTAGTCGCTGGGAATCCCAGGCAGTGGTCCTGCCTAGGGTTCGGCAGCTTTGTTTGTTCTGCCGCTGTTTTTGGCCCTACCTTTTTGGCTTCTTAGCCATGTTTAATCTTCCGTTGTATAATGAACTTCTTGTGTGAATTATGTTGTTAAATTTCAAGAACTAGTATTATTGCAGTTTCAGTCGTAGAGTTACTGTTGTGGTACTTGTTTGTTCTCACCTGCCTCATGTGCCTTGCGTGTATGATATTGAAGCACATGGTGCAGGTAGGGTTTCAGAGTCTATATCATAGAATTGTTAGGTTTAGTCACCCTTGTGAAGTGACTCTTCCACTGGGAGTTTGGGAACTATATCATCCTACTCCAGCCGAGCATTAATTTATCGGGACGAGTTTGGGATTGATGTTCCGGTTCAGTGAGAAAAGAGTGAGGAGACCATATCACCCTACTTAATTTGTGCATTAGTTTACCGGAACAAGTTCGGGGTTGACGTGTCGGGCTATTCGAAGCCATATTACTTCACCCCTCTTGGAATTGATACCCAAGGGTTGAGGTTGGGGGTGACGTTTTGACTTAGCGGGTGATTTCACTTAAAATTCTCTGTTACAGATTTTGGGTCCCGACAATACGCATGCAACAAAAATTTATCCGATGCAACAAACCCCCATCTGATGCAACATTTCATGTAAAAATGACCGCAACATACAAAACTAATATTTGCAACTTATGCAACAATTAAAAAACACATATGCAATATGCACGGCAGCCTATGCAACAGAAATTTAAAAAAATATTACAATATAATATCCAAGTGTATGTAACAAGAAAAATACACTTATGTACCCACACAACTTACACAACATCACAAAAATCTCCAAATCATTGACCTCTACCATCAACATCCGAGACCACCAGCCTTGCCGTTTCTGGGCTCGCTGACGGCAAATCCAACCAGCCGAAGCCCCACCGTCGCCAGATATGGTCTCCCTAGACCCATCCATCTCAAGCCATCATCTTTCCTGAGCTTGATGGTGTTGTAAACAACTGTATGGAGCTCAATGAGCACCACCACGTGGTCACGGCGGTAGTCTCCACGAGCTCCATCATCATCATCATCATCAGAGGAGAAGGTGTTAAAGAGGAGGAAGAGGAGGATGAGGAGACCCACGGAGGAGGATGGGTGGAGGAAAAGGAGGACGAGACTCTATAGAAGATGAAAGAGAAAGAGAGGAAGAAGAGATGAGGAGGGAGAAGCAGGTGAGAAGCTCAGGAGCGAATGAACCGAGCTAAAGTGGTCGGTCAATCCACTCGATCAGTCAAGTGATAGAAAACATTTTTCTATACTTATTCTTTAGGACAGTTGTACTTCTTATATCTTCGTAATCAAGGCAGGTTCTAATGTGTCAAAAAAAACCTTAAACGGTGGAAAGTAAAACGGAACAGAAAACAAATTGCGAGGGAGTACAAGTCACCTGTAGCAGGTCAACGGCCCAAAGCTCAAGCTAACGGATTCATAACTTTCGCTGGTCCGGAAAGGTAATCAACCTGATCCTACCTGCCCAGCCTCATCACGTCCATCTATCTAATCACGTGGAGTTCGCGACCGATGCCCCTGATAATTTTACTGCGCCCCGAGTACCGTTGACACTTGCAAGGGTCAGTAGAACACTGACTCCTGGGTCCCACGTGAGCTGAGCCTACTACGAGCCAGTGGCGTCCATTTTACCGTTACGCTTTGTCCTGTCGATAGATTCTCTTTTGGGGGTCGCCATACACAGTGACGCAGACAACTGCGAGTGGCTGACTGGCTGCACGAGCAATGAAGCTCACCGTGGCGCTCGAGCACGGTGTAATAGTGGCCGAGGTAGGATCCGTTCTCCGCTTCTACCGCGACGTTGTACAGTATCAACGGAATGCGCGTTAGTCTTAACGCATCCTCAGCTCCACGCGTCCGCTGCTGTGCTTTCTTCGCTGGGCTTCTCTGCTTCTTCTTTCGTCCTACCCGTTTCGGCCTATTCTCTTCTTCCTCACCTCCACAGCTCTAGTCCGACCATCCGTCGCAACCGGCTGTGAGGTTTGGGTTACAAATCTGGGTTCACCGGTTAAGACACAGTCTATATTATATTATGCTAAACTTATTTAATGAGTTATTGTAAAAAGATTACATTATATTTGTCAAATCAAATTACGATGTACAATTAAAAATAACAAAAAAATTACTACATGTACCACAGGATTTGAGATATCTTCTCATTTTTTGTTAGCCATGGCAAAATTTTGAACTTCCTTCCTGTGGATCATACCAAAAACAGATAAGCAAACAGCTAAACATGCAAAATCGATCAGCCAAACCGGATTACAATAATCTACCGCAATCCAAACACATATTAGTTTTTGGGTTCACGATGCCCTCTCCCTCGGCTTATAAGGATGGTCGAGGGTGACATCAAACCTGTGGTGAAAGGCGGGTGAGAGTGGGTGGCACGACATCGCAGCCCGCAGGAGGCGGTAGAGGACTATTGGGCAGAGCTTGCTGGTGGGTTGACGTGAAGGTGAAGTGAATGTTATGGTAGAAGCGATGACGACAAAGAGGTTACAAGTGAGATGGCAAGCTCACCATTGAGAGGAGAGCAACGAGGGAGGTGTGATCGATAGGAAATGGAGCTTGAAGAAAATTGCACGGTAGCATGTCCACTACTATCTAATACTTCGAGCTATATATAACCGGGGGAGAAGCCTCCTCGATACTTTAATAAAGGAGAAGGGCAACAAATTTCGGAGCTATGACCATGGTGGATCGATCCCGGGTGGGCTGCTCGCTCACTTGGCATAGCTAGCCGGCCAAGCTATCGCTTGGTTCTCACTTCTAGGTATATATAGAACTCAATATCAGCTCAATTATTTCTTATTCCATTAAGAAATTATAAATTCACTTTTCACGTAGCTTAAGAAGTTCTCTTTCTCTTTATTTTAGCTTTAATTATTGTTATTGTGTAATTACAGACCCATTAAACCACTGGTATTCTAATCCCCGTTATACTTTAGGTCAAACCACAGAGAAACATAAATTTATAGGAGGTCCTGGATCATCTCCTCCTAAAAGACCAGCCTGATAACAGGGGTTACCCTCATTCTTGTAAGTCGTGCTCTACCTCTATGCACAATCCATGTATACCTAATAAATCTCCCTCTCACACATTGGTCATACTTAGGACCGTTAACAGTAGAGTTCCAGCCCACTAACCATGACCGGCAACTGTGAGGCCCTGAAATATGTATCCAGGCTCTTGGCCTCTAATACCACATATTACAAAATTACCCCATTTAGACGTGATGCCATGGGCCAATTTTCCAAGGTGCGCAACCATTGGATCTACCGAGGTAAACATGCAAGATCAAGAATGCCAAAGACATAATGTTTGTTGACGAGGTTCAGCCAAAGTCTACATCCTCGAGAGCCCTCCTTGGGCACTCTGTCCCTCATATTATAGCAACAAGATCCATCCAGAATAAGGTCTCCAGACTAATCGATCTACAAAACCACCAGTATGAGCTTCAAGGAGCTCATTGACCCACCGAATTCACCAGCTGGTCTGACGGCCCCACCTTGCTGCTCTTACTGCTTGACTTCGGTTGACACGCGGCTTCTGACCCTGCCCAGTCTGACCGCTCCTCCTGAGCGGTTTGACCGCCACCTTCGAATTCACTGGTACTTGTCAAATCACTACGCCTCGGGTCCTGTACGGTCTGACCGCCCTTGACCAGGGGTCTGACCGCCCGACCAGTCTGATCATCCCTGGAGGGCGGTCTAACCGTCCCATGTTTCATTGATTCAGTTTTTGCTCGGGTTATAATGTGTGGCATCCCTCTCATTATATATGGCCTAGGAGTACTAGAGTCCGGTTCTAAGACCTACCATATTTCAATTCACGCATGAATTAGAGTCTATTCCTAACTCTAATTCATCCTAAAAGTCTAATATGTAACCTTACATGTATACATATTCGACACCTACTTATTTCATAAGAGGATTATAAGTTCACTTTTCACGAGGCTTAAGAATTTCTCTTTCCCTTTGTCGTAGCTTAAGAAAGACTTTAGGATGTCAAGCAACAAAGAATCTAGCCTATCTTTCCACGTAAATGCGCAAACTGCTGGAGGGGAAGCTTCAGCATTCTGGGCGTGGCTTCGCTAGTGCAATGCAACGCACCTTGGATTCCAGGAACAAGATTCCTTGACACAGACCATCTCTACTTGGTTGTTTAGGGATGCCCGTCAGTTGACCATTTTATTTGTTCCCGAAATAATTGTTACCCCATGATTACTTTCACAGTTTGCTACTATTAAGGGTACTCCCAATGCATTCTATCTTAGATTGTATCTTATTGCATTAGATACAACCTGCTCAATGAGTTGTATCTTAGTGTTGTATCTAAAAGAGCTGTCATTTAATGTGTTTTGTGAGAGAAAAATCATAAGATGTCTTGGATTTGATGCTAAGATCCATATTTAGATTAAGATATGGTTACTCTCTCTTTCCTCATTAAATAGGGTGCCACATCAGATTTTTACTTAGGTGGCATGATTTAGATATAATACATGGTGGAGCATTGGGACTGCCCTAATGGTACCATTCCATTTTGCTTGTTCGCAAAACAGTTGTCTCTCCATGTTCCCACCGTCAATTGTCATCTTTCTACTATTAATTACGGAACAGGCAGTCACCTCTTCTCTTACTTTGCTCCTTCTTCCTCTGTTGTCATGCTTACTTCTCTATCCTCTCCGACAACACAAGACCTCGCCTAACTAGCACCTAACATCACCGGATTAGGTTTAGGGTTTGGAGGAGGGGTTTCTTCTGTTCCCCTGGTTTAGAGGAAACGCCAACCTGGGGAGGGGCTAGTGGTGAATGCGCAATAAGGCGGCAGATGCAGAAGGGCGGGTTGATGTGAAGGAGCCCAGGAGGGAATGGGACGACAATGAGTTGTTGGGGTTAGGAGACGAGGAAGGTGGAAGCAGATCTAAGAAGAAAAGAGGCATTTAGATGGAGAAGAAATAGAGGCGTTCAAGTGGAGACAGATAAGGATAGGGTTCGGATGGAGAGGAGGAGGACTGGCGGAGGATGGATTCAAAGGGTTGGATGGAAATCCAACGACTGTGATAGTTAACTGAAATTAAAAAAAGTAGACAACTGTGTGCTAGTTGCTCCCAAGTAATTACCCCTTCTCATATAGTGGATCAACCGTCATTTTCTTTTTGAAATGATCGAAAGTCAATATGATCGATAGCAAAAGAAAATTTGATTGCATTGATAAACTATGCCATGGTTAAGGGTTTCTTCGCAATTGCACAGGAACTTAGTAGGAAATCCACGTAAGACAGTTTAATTTCTACAGGAAACGATTCCGCAGAGACGAGGGAAAGAATCTTGTGAATCAAAGAGAGCTTGCCAGTGTTGTCGAGAGAGCAAATTAAATGATTTGAACTAACGATAATGTTATCCGCCTTGAACCCCAACCAACATGTCCAGGATCTCAAATACACCATCATAGCTATCGACTAAATTACTCTCCACGCACATGAAAGAAAGTACTAGTACGTTGGACCCGAGAAGATTTGTCAAATAAGATTGCTTCTTTTGTCTGAAGAAATATATAAACTACTATTTGTATAAATCTCATTCGGCTAATCTATATACAGATTTTCCCCGCAAAAATAATAAAAATAATCTAGATACATATTTATTTTTATTCATATCGACAGTTCTCTCCGTTATCTTTTTATGTGATATTTAGTAGTGAAAAAAAAAGATTTGGTCCAACGAGGTCTATCCGTGAACAGACGCAGGCTCAGTTGGGGAGCAAACGAGCTCACCGAAGTCAGAAGCAACACAGAGTGTGCCTTTCGGCCTCCTCTCGCTTTCCCACTTTGGTGCCAATGACGACCACACATTTGCATATCATCTCTTCAACCACTCGCAAACCAAAAAACAAGGAGAAAATGAGGAAAGCAAAGGAACCATGACATTTGTATTGTCTGGAATTCCAATTTTTGCCATTGTTGTAAGAAAAATATAATCTCGAAATAGAAATTATCCGTTATTGCTATATAAAATCATGGATCAAATGCGAGCGCACACTGCTTCTATAGGGTCTAAAAGCCTAGCTTTAGGAACATAAAAGAAGAGAGAGAGAGAGAGAGAGAGAGAGAGAGAGAGAGAGAGAGATGGTAGCCCGTGAGTAAGTAAAACTAGCATTGCGATTATGGCAAGATCCTTCATGTTTTAGACACGTCAATGAATATAATGCCTTAAGTAATTTATAAAGCTCCATGCGCGAGAGAGAAGCGACAATGTTAGTATCGATGACGGAGCAAGAGTTGAGAGGGTTAAAAATAATGCTTTTCTTTACATTTGTAAGCACATAACTGCTTCATCTACCAACCGCTCATTGCAGCTTCCGACTCGCAGTGCAATGTGGATTGCTACTCTCAAGTATTTCTTAAAACCACATTTGTTTGGGCTTCGGCGTCAAGTTGAAGCGGAAGCCCTAACAAACAAAGCCTAGGATCATTATATGTGTCTATCTGCCTAGTTGTTTGCAAGCATACGTGTTCGTAGCTCACGGAAGTTTGGTATCATATGGACCGCGTATAGCAGCGCTTCTATAAGAATAACGCCATTGCACAAGCATGTAAAATAGTTAAAACAAGTAAGAGGTGCATGTGCAGTAATGAACGGTTCGTAATAAGAAAATATTCTAAAAACATACATGTTGGTTTGAAGTTTGAAATATATCATCGTGCAACATTTGCCTACAAGACCGATCCAAAAAATGTAAAACCAGGCGTAGATGTAATTGGGGAAAAAGACGAAAGCAAGTACAGTAAAAATAAATGAACATAATGTAGGGAGGGCTTCTCTTTCTTTTGACTGATCGATCAAAGTGTACCGTACAATGATTACCCTCTCTATTTATAGTAAAGATCCAACTTAAGTGACTAAGGGAGAACCTACCCTCCCTCATAGAGGTCGACCCACTGTGAGTAGGCCCAAAGATTCCATAACACTCTCTCTTGGATACTTATCTCATATAGTCCGTGTCTCAGAAACTCCGACAAACTCAGTAGAAAAAATATTTGGAGAAAGAGCACGTATATTCGTTAGTCATGTTGCACAAATTATTTCATTAAAAACCTCATATGAGAAAACCGCTGAAAAACTTATCTAAAGGAAAAATAGTACAATCCACTTGACTGTTTTATCAGGTACTTTGACTTTCGTGGTCAAAATTTAGCTATGAGTTTGTGAAAATTTCCCCCATAAACATCGTAATTATCTAAGCCTCATCATATCTATTCCACACACGCATCTTTCAAAAGATGATGCTGGTAATGACTTAGTAAATAAATATGCGAGATTTTCACATGACTTTGTATGTAGATTTTTATTCGTCCACCTTTTGTAATTCATGAGCATAGAAAAACTTGGGGTTAATATGCTTAGTGAGATTACTCTTCACATAACCCATCTGTACTTGTGCAACACAAGCTACATTATCTTCATAGATAATTGCGAGGGTTTATACGGTGTTTAATCCACACGACTTCTATATGTTGATGTCATCCATCGAAGCGAAGCACATTCTCGTAAGGCCTCATATAGTGCAATGATTACCGAGTGGTTCATCAAGGTCGATACAAGGCTTTGCTTAGACAGTTTCTAGAAAACTATAGTTTCACCACATAAGAAAACATACCTAGTCTACGACTTGGCTACATGTGGGTCTAGAAGTTATCCAGCATCGGCATAACCCTTCTTGCTAAGTATATTGCTTAAGCTATTATACTGCATTTTGCCAGACTTTTTGAGTCCCTACAATGACTTTATAAGTTCCACACTATACAGGCTCATATTTGCTCTATTTTGGTTCGTGACAAGCATACCTTTTGATACCTTCATATAAATGGTTGAATCCAAGTTTCCATATAGGTATGCTATTGCCACATCTATTACTTTCATTTCTAGATTCAAGTTTACTACCATTGAAATTAAGTATCTAAAGGTGATACCATCTATGACCGGGGAGTAGGTTTCCTCAAAGTCGGCTCCTGGTCGCTCAGCAAAATCTTGTGCAGCAAGTCTTGCTTTGTACCACCCACCTTATTATTTTCATTTTTCTTTCGAATAATAAACTCATCGATGTCCTATGGGGCGTACGTGGGAAAGAGTTAGGCTTATATGCCCAAACACCTCTCTTTTATTTAAAAATAATAATTCCATCGTGATTGCCTTCTGCCAAATTCTGATATTTTCTAACAATCGACGAGCGATGTGGACTCGGGATCAAGATCGATGATTATGGCAATTTTCTTTGCAAAGTAGATGTCGATATTGGCTATTGCTCTATGCAAGGATTCCCCTATTTCTGCATAATGGTCATTTCGTCATAGAGCGCTTCTTATGTGCTTCCATTTGTTCATCGCTATTTACCATAGTGGGAGGAAGATCCTTTAGTTTTCCTGTGCTGATATGTGGTCATACATCTCCCTAGGAGCTTCCAAGGGAAGGTTCAAATTAGGGACATTCTGTTGTGTACTTATGCCAGGCCTTAACTGGCTCTCCCTGCCCTTTGGTGTTACTTCAATAGTTTTCCGTTTCAAGTGTCTCTTGTCCTTTATCGCTGGGTGTTCATGGTTGCTTGAGACATGAAGGGCCGGAGTTCTCTTCCTTTTATTCTGAGGACTTTAGACAGGAATAGGTAATACCTTCATCATTTCTTGGTATTTCAATCCTCTTCGGTACATTGCATACATGCACATGCGACTTGGTCATTAATTTCAAATCATTAAAGTGATCTGGCAGCTGATTCTCTAATATGATGAAGTTTACTTGATGATATGGGAATTTAATCTTGATTTGAATGATCTATGAGATCATCTTTGCAAAAGTGTGATTTCTCGTAAATAGTAAACAAACATGCGACCACTCTGAGGACACGTTGATGAGCATCGTAAAGTTTGGACCGCAAATGTCATCTTCTATTCATTCTAAGAATGTGAGGTTTTCATCTTTCACATGTAAGGTGGATGATCTAATGATTAATTTTCTCGTGGCACATGCGGGGCACATGAAATCTTCTTGATTTGGGAAGTTGTTCACATTAACATTATGTCGTCTCCCCACGTGCGATCGTCAGTTCCCATTTTCTTTTAGCGAAATGATCGGCATTGACCGGCAACTTCTTGCGGAAACATTCGCTAGAGATTCTCACATATGGGTAAAATAAAAAGGGATCTAGATACCACAATTGAATACAAAATAGAATCTAGATCAATGGAAGAACTCGTTTTTCATGTGTTCATTGGATTTATACCTTCCCGACCAATGTCAATTGAGCCTGTGAGAAGGCTCGACGTGGAGCATTATACTGATAACGTGTCCTACAACCTTTGTTGGCAAGCCCGGTCTAAATGATGTAGGGCAGGGTAGGACATAGGCATAGTCAAAGAAGAAGACGGACACGAGTACAATAAAAATAAATAAACACGAGGTGTAAAGAGAAAATTCTCTTTTTTATTGACCGATTAAAAAGTGTACGGGATAATAATTTTCTTCTCTATTTATAGCCTAAAGTAAATGAAAGAGCCAATAACTTAAGTGACTAAAGGGGAATCTAACCTCTTTCATGGAGGTGGCCCCGGGTAGGTCCCACATATATAAACCATAAAACCCTGCTCCAACCGCTACACCTAATAATACTTTAAAATTAAATAAAACCCACCAACCACATTAGAACAATTCAAACCCCTCCCTAATTTAATTAACTCCCCGGGCTATACGCAGAATGGTAAAGACCAAACAAGAGCAAACCTCCAAAGGCAAAATAAACGATATGTAACAAAAAAAAAGAAGATCAAACCATATGATTAGTAATAATTGTTTTCTATAGAATGGTTAGTACTACTACGATATATTAATGATGTTATTATGGGGTACTAATTACTCGACTCCCTTTCTACTCCTAATCACCTATCAAAGGTGGGGGCGCCCCACCAACGGAACAAAATAATAATTCCGTGAGCTCTCTGTCTCTCTGCGGCTGCGCGGCCGAATGCCACGAGCTGGGAGGAGCTGACCTCGCCGCCGGCAACTGCGCTCGGTCCCCTCCGCCGCCGGAGCGACGTGGGTAAGTCGCTTCCTCCCCTCCGTGCTTTCTCGTGGTGCATGGCGTTTTCCCCCGCGGTTCTAAGGCTGCCTCGAGCAAGGCGGCTCCGATCTGCGCGGCCTCGAGGTCGCTTGCTGCTTGCTCGGGAGCTCGCCTGCGGGCTCGTCCCCCGGGGCGTTCGCGGTGTGGGTTCCCACTGGGTTTGCGGGCAGCCGTGGTGGGAATTTTGAATTTTGTGGCGCTTTTTTAGGAGGGCGCCCCGGCCACTGAATCCCCATGTCTAGGTTTTTAGAAACAATTTTGTGGGGCTCTTTTGGGGTTTCCAGAGCTAAAGCTTGATTTTTTGGCTGTTCTTTCTCGCTTTCCTCGTCGCAGATTCAGTTGCCAAGCGAATGCCCATGGAGCAACGGTGCTAATGCTGCAAGATTTGGGAGGCCACAGCGTCGGTTAGGCCGGGGTGATTCGCCGGTGTGGTGGAGAATTTTTCGGAGGTCTCGTCAGATTCCAGCGTGTGGGACCTCCTGGCGATGGCCGCCGCCGGCGGCGACCGCGCCGACGCCAAGTACAACTCGTACAAGGCGCCGGGGCTGCGCGGCGCCATACTGGAGGCGATGCACGTCTCGTGCCTCGAGGACCGCTACGCGCTGGGGCCCCAGCTCGGGTGGGGCCAGTTCGGCGTCATCCGGTCTTGTTCCGACATGGTCACCGGCGAGGCGCTGGCCAGCAAGTCCATCGCCAAGGACCGCCTCGTGTCCCCCGACGACGTACGGGGCGTCAAGCTCGAGATCGAGGTCATGGCGCGCCTATCGGGCCACCCGAACGTCGTTGACCTCAAGGCGGTGTACGAGGACGAGGAGTTCGTGCACCTGGTCATGGAGCTATGCGCCGGTGGGGAGCTCTTCCACCGCCTCGAGGAGCGCGGCTGCTTCTCTGAGCACGAGGCCGCAATGCTCTTCAGGTACCTTATGGAGGTTGTGGCACATTGTCATAGCGAGGGGATTGTGCACCGGGACCTGAAGCCAGAGAACATCCTTCTTGTCAGCAAATCGCCATCCTCGCCCATCAAACTTGCGGACTTTGGCCTCGCCACCTATATCCAGCCTGGTATAGTTGGAGTCTGATCAGTTCTGTGGCTGCCATTTGTCAAGACTAGTCTTTACAAGCTAAAATTGGTGCTTGGATTTTGTCAGGTCAAAGCTTGAGCGGTACAGTGGGAAGCCCGTTTTACATTGCACCGGAGGTGCTTACTGGTGGGTACAATCAGGCTGCTGATGTGTGGAGCGCCGGGGTTATACTTTACATCCTTCTGAGTGGCATACCGCCGTTTTGGGGGAAGACCAAGTCAAAGATTTTCGAGTGTATCAGGTCGACAGAACTGCGGTTCCCTTCTGATACCTGGGATAGGGTCTCTGATTCAGCGAAGGAGCTGATCACAGGGATGCTGCGGCGTGATCCTAGACAGAGACTCACAGCCAAGCAAGTTCTAGGTGAGACATGACTCATCTTTTGAGAAACCACAGGATATGAAATTCCAGTCCTTCCATATATCATTAGCATCATATTGAAACTTGGAATTGATCTTGGATCCCTAACTATGCATCCATGCAACTGAATTGACAGCCAGAATGTAGAGATCAATCATAATGTGCCTGATAAGTTTAGCTTTGTTTACTTACAATTGAATAAATTAGTAAAGCTTCGGTGCTAAGTAGTAGTGAGCTAGCGCCAGCTGAAGTTGGTGGCATTCCTAATTTAAACTTGCACGGCTGGGAAAAAAGGTTGAGTTGCATCACGTTCTGCCGCAGAGTCATGTTCTGGTAGATCCGCTATGGTACAGATAAATTTTAAACTTTTTGCTGGTTTTTCGTGCCTCCTTTTATCAATCGCATGGTTCTTTCTTTAGTTTTGCTGATTCATTCTGTCACCGTTTATGGAATCTTGTTTGGCTGTCATTCTGTACAGATCAGTTGTTAATGCTCCATGCCCCCTATTTACAATTGTTCACCATGTGGAGTTTATTGTTTAAACAACTGTTCATACGCAGAGCATTCCTGGATACAAGAACATGCGGACGATTCACATGATTCCTGCAGCCATTGCCATGAGATCAGCCTCAGAAGGGAGGACCCTGGCTCATGCTCGTTCTCCACGCCGCTGGCATCACGCAGCCGCGACGTGAGCTTCAACACCGGTGGCCCGATCGCCTGCCAAAACCTGTTGGAAGACGCGTGCTCTCCCACATTTGCTTGCAGATCTTCCTTCTCTGCGTTTTTCGCCGACAATGGTCCATCTTGCGTGACCTTGGGGTTCTCATTTGGTGGCGCCTGCGAACCTGGCAGCGCCGTCTTTCCATCGCCCATCGCGTCAATGCCGAGTTTTTCCTTCTTCTGTGTGCAAGGATCTGACGAGCCTGAGCCATCGGCGTCAAGTGACACCTCTGGCAAGAAAACTCCTTGCGATGCGGTGGTTGCTCTTGCCTCTTCCCCGGCCCTGAGGATGGCAGAGGCCCTAAAGGCGACGAGGGCAAACCCGTCACGAGCCATTGGCGTCAGCAGCAGAAGAAATCAAACCTTCGGGGCTGGCGAGCGGGAGCACCTGGACATGGCGGTCGCTGAGTCCGTGATACGCTGGGCGTCTTGCACGCATCTATCCACGACGCACTCTCTCCGGGCCTCGCTTGTGTGCTAGCCGTGTTATGTTTCGGTAGTCTGAGTCTGCATCCACCGGGATGCAAAAGCCGATGAAGTGAGATGAGTGTGTCAGTTGTAGAATGTAACTTGGACTTGATATATATTATTGTTATAGTAGATTACCGAGTATTTGTGGAGATGCTAAGTGATGAACTGATGATGTGCAAGTGGGTCTAGGTTCTCGTGAAGCAACTTAAGATTACGCGTGGGCCGCTCTGATGCACATGTGTTTGATAACATAAGATGTCTGAATGTGATGGATTTAGTTAATAGTAGGCTTGAAGAAGACGAGAATATTTGTTTCATCATTGCCATCGATAAGGTGGGCACACGACAGTGGCAAGTAAGTAAGAGAATCATGCGTAGATGCATGGTATTGCACCAATTGAATAATGCAACTCAAGTGGTCAACGATGGTATTGCACCAATTGAATAATGTAACTCAATTGGCCAACGATGAGACAGCTAAAGAAAGATAGCACAAGGTTTACATATGGATCATCAATGTTTTGGTTTAATTTTGAAGGAAAACTTCTTGAAAATTATTTGTGGAAAGATAAATACAGAGGGGGTGAGGAGGAGTGGAAGAGGAAAATCTAGAGCTTAGCTCAAAAGTCTATGGTTTTACATGGAGGACAATGGACCTCAGTTTCATTAGTTTATATGGTTATACACCAAGATCCTCGCCTTGTTGCTTAACTATGCATCAATACTAAAGAGTGAAGGAGAGAGTCACAGGAGAAAGACTAGCATATATAAGGCATGTTTGGTTGGGTTGTGACTGTTGACAAAACTACTATTGGTTGGCAGTTTGGAAAAACTGCTGTGGCCGTGGGAAAGTGAACATATAGCTTTTGGTTGATCCAAACTATTTACAACATTTTAGAAAATGAGCACTGAAGTTTCAGCATATTGAAAAAGCTGCTTTTTCAAACAGTTAAATTTGCATTGCAAAGCCTATAGCTACTGTTGACAAAACTTGCTGAAAAGCTGACCGTTTGGTTGAGCTGCAGCTTTTTCCAATGAAAAGCTGCTGAAAAGCCCAACCAAACACCCCCATAAGTAAATAAGATTTGCTAGAAAAATACTTCCAACTAAAAGATAATTTCTCCTACGGTACAATCGTGTTTTCTAAGGACACGTGTTTTGCTACTATTTTTTTTATACTTTGAATGATATATTAAGACTAACGTGACGATGAATAAAGCGAACAACAGTTGGTGACATATCTAAGCTAACATAACGGCGAATAAAATTAAATGACTCTCCGTGACAAAAGATAAATAACTATAAAAATATAACAAATAAGCCTTTGACCTAGGCTTTGTTGGAATGAAAAATTTTACAGGAACTAATTCAATTTTCGTAGAACTCGGGAAAAATCCGCGTGTTCCAAACGGGCTTTAAAGTTGAAACGAAATCTCATTTTCGAAAAGAAGTCTAAGAGCCTATTTAGTTAGGTTATGGCTGTTGATAAAACTGATGTTGGTTGGCTGTTTAGAAAAACTGCTTTAACTATGGAAAAATGAACATATGGCTTTTGGTTTATCTAAATCGTCTACAATATTTTAGAAAAAGAGCACTAAAGTTTTAACATATTGCAAAAAACTGACAGAAGATAATTTTTCTAAACAGCTAAATTTATACACTATAAAATCCACAGTTATTATTAACAAAAACTGCTAAAAAACTGACAATTTGGTTGGGCTATAACTTTTTTAAGTCAAAAACTACCGAAAACCAACCAAACACCTCTGAACCTCCTCCGCTACGGGCGCCGCTGCCCCCCTTCGCTCGAGCATTTCGTCGAACACCATGGCCGCCGCCGCCGCCGCCGCCGCCGCCGCCGCCTCCTCGTCCGACGACACCAAGCTACAGTCCTTCCTCCAATGGCTCCAGGTCGCACCTTCATCCTCCCCTACCCTCCAAGTGCCATCCTCTCCAAACCGCAAACCCTGACCCCTTCCTACCGCAGGCCAACGGCGCCGACCTCCGCGGCTGCACGATCCGCGGCTGCGGCCACAAGGGCTTTGGCGTCTACTTCACCGCGGGCGATGCAGGCGCCACCGACGGTAACCATTCCTCTCTCCTTTCCCTCCCGGAGGTTCTAGAAGGTCCTAGGCGCTGACCGACCGGCTCGTGGCTATGTTGGTGCAGGGGTGGTGATGGTGGTGCCGCTCGACCTTGCCATCACCCCGATGCGGGTGCTGCAGGACCCCCTCGTAGGGCCGCGGTGCCGCTCGCTCTTCGAGGAAGGTGGCGTCGACGACCGCCTCCTCGTCATGCTCTTCCTCATGGCTGAGCGACTCCGCGCTAGCTCCCTCTGGAAGCCGTAAGACCTTACGCCTCCCCACCTCCGCGCTCAAATGCTCTGAACCAATGTTAAGATTTGCAGCTTCTGCTCATTGCATCTGTAGGTATTTGGATATGCTTCCGAGCAGCTTCGGGAGCTCCATTTGGTTCAACGAAGACGAGCTTGCTGAATTGCAAGGGACGACGCTGTACCGTGCTACCGTCATGCAGGTTCGTCAGTGCAACATGTTGCTTTCGCTTCCTTGGGGTATTGGGAAGTGAAGAGTGCCTTACTGGAAATGAACACACTGAGGATTTTGTTTCAGAGGAAGTCGTTACAAACATTGTTCGATGATAAGGTGAAAGGTCTGGTTGAGGAGCTTTTACATGTTGATGAACCAGGAAGGTTTGTTATGATTCTTGCTCCATTTTGCTATTCCACTATTTTCTTAGCATATTTCTTCCCCAAGCATGCTCCATGCATAGTTTCCTATATTATCTTAGTAAATGCCTGTGGTTTTGGAGTACATGGGATTGCTCCTCAACCTAAATTTTACGAAATAGCGTTTCATATATGAACCTCACTACTGTCAAGTGTTTTTGTTGCAGCACATGGCCATTTTTGTGTGAGGGTGATCCCTCAGACTTTATGGAATATGACGTTTGGAGTGCATTATGCATGGTTTTATGCTTGTTGATGTATGATATTTATAACCCATCAATTAAAAAATTAATAATCTCTCAGATGATGATATACTTCTGTATGACCTCATGCTGAGTTTTTTTTTCCTCGACACGGAGGCAAAAGCTTTGCTTCATCTCATTAAATAAGAAGGAGCTTAACAAAAGAACAGGAAAGCCAACAAAGGCCAAGTGAGTACAAGATTTTACTCTCCCGGCATCATGAAAAACTCGAATGCTTTGCCCCTGCTAAAGCCCAGTTTCTGGTCTCACTCTTGATTTTGGACACGATGAGCGGGGGGCATGGTTGCCACGTTGCGGAAGACACGCACGTTTCGCTCATTCCAAATTTCCCAAGTGACGAGCATCACCAAGGAAGCCATGACCTTTCTCCGCTGTCCCAGGGTGTAGATAACGCATGTCCACCATTGCTTGACTATGGGAATCCCGGCTCATAGTTGTGGCTGGAAATCGAGGAGCCCTAACCAGTACTTGAACATATTCCAAATGTGAATGGAACACTAACTCTAGAAGTTTGTTGCTTTGTTTCTGCAATGCTTAGATGCTTATTCTAAAAAAAGTTTGTTATATTGGGCATAAGGTATTCCCCGTTTCCCACGGTCCTTATAAGACTCATTAATTTATGTATTTTCTATTTTTATTACATATATATAAACATATCGTTGTATCAGTGTTTTTGGGAAAATGGAGTATCCCTGTATCACCGTATCCTTATCTGTATCCATATTGGGGTATCTGGGCAACCTAGCCATCAGCTAAGTGTACATGTCACAGCTTTGCCCAAAGGGAGAAAAAAATCTTGTATGTGCTGGACAGATAACCTGAGTGTTAATTTTCTTGATCCAATCATCACCATATAGAGCTTTTCTAATGCACCAGTTCTTCGACTTGGAAATTCCAAAAATGCTGGGGGCGATGGCTTTCAGTTTTTTGCCCTCCCAGCCAAGGTGAGTGCTAGAACTTTGCTTTTGATTTGTCTCCGACTGTGATGATTGTAGCCGCACAAGCCCTCTAGAGAATTTTCAAGATCTAGGATGTTGGGCGACAAACCAGGTCTCAGTTGACTTTACATTCCCCCCTCCTCCCCGACACCTTGCCAGACCCTGGCCAAAGGAAAGCCATCATAATCTTGTCAGTTCTATTCTTCACTCCCTTTGGCATGCCAAGACGGGGTGAGGTCATAGATTGTCTAAGAGGTTATTCCAATTTGGCAAGGGTGTTTCTTCCTGCCACCATAATGTGCTTCCCCTGCCAAGCAATATTACTGTAGCTGTTTGTATCCTTGATGCATGCTTACTGATAAGCTATTCCTTTGGTATCACATGAAAGATTCCTTCACGGATCTTCATCTGTTTAACGCTAAAACATCAAAAGGTTTGTTTTGCAGCTCAATTGAAGTGCGGTTTGAGGACTTCCTTTGGTATGTATCACCATGGTTTGCATTTATAGTATGAACAGAATAGTATAAGTTTTACCTTATACCAGTTACATGATTTCTCATGCTAATATGTGGGAAGTCCCATTTTATAAATAATTTAGCCATATAAAAGTGAAAAGAGCTGAGTCAAATAACGCATTTGTCATGCAAATAGGTGAACGTGTTTTGACACCTAGCATCAACTAATCTTGCTTCTTAACCGATGATCAAGGTGAAAACTTGATTGGTTTAAGGAGTTTGTACTTAATTAGAGTGACGGTTTCAACGGCCAGTCCTTTCCTCAAATATGATGGTTTAGCAGTTTGGCCAGTCCTTTCCACAAATACGATGGTTTAACAACCTTTGAACGCTACATAAATGAAACGCAGCTTAGACACCCCAAGTGAGGCCTTTTATTTATCTTCAGGTTTATTTCATTTATTTTTCCCATGCTAATCAGCAGTATGAGTCTATGACAGGGCAAACTCGATTTTCTGGACTCGAGCGCTGAACATCCCATTGCCTCATTCTTATGTTTTTCCGGGGTCACTCAATGAACAACACATCAGAACTGGGGAAATTTTGGGTGACTCTAGTCTCACCACACAACCGGTTAGTTGCAATCTTCCCAATAAGAGCATGTTAGCAATTCTGAGGTTCTTCTTAATTATTTGCCATCCACTCGTCATATGTGGCTTACTTTTTCTCAATCATATGTGCTGATTCTTGACTCATTTCTTGTAATCTTCTGCACAACCTTTGTGGAATATGTGTTAAACATTTGTGAGTTAATTAATTCTTGTCAAGAGAGAAGAACATAGGACATTGGATATGATAACTTGTTAAGAGTACCTATTATTCTTATCATCATCCACTATCCAGTGTGGTGACTGGTGAGTAGTCAATTTGAAATATCACAAGTAGTGCAGTTGTGTATGCTCTATCAAATATTTATCATTTATTTTTTTCCTTTAGCCAAGAGGCTTGTTGAAGGCCACAAGCAAATTGGGAAAACAACAAGTTTAAAACTTAATGAAATTACGTTTTCAAAAGAACTAGAGAACTGATGCTCTGAAATATTGGTTTCCTGTAGCTGCTGCAATAATGGGTAACCATATTCCGATCATTACATAAAGCATCTTTGGGAGTTCAATTCGTAAAATATAGTCTAACTTCACAAGCATTAAGGGTCTGTTTGGTTGGGCTGTGACTGTTGACAAAACTGCTGTTAGCTGGCTGTTTAGAAAAACTGCTGTGGTTATGGGAAAGTAAACATATGGTTTTGAGTTGATCCAAACCATTTACAGTATTTTGGGAAATGAGCTCCGAAGTTTTAGCATATGGCAAAAGGCTGGCGGAAAACAGTTTTTTCAAACAGCTGAATTTGCACTGCAGCCCACAGCCACTGTTGGCAAAAGCTGCTCTAAAGTTGGCCGTTTGGTTGGGTTGCAGCTTTTTCTAGTGAAAAACTTTTGAAAAGCCAAACTAAACAGGGCCTAAGTATGTCCTTAGTAGTAAATATTTAAAATAGCAATAGTTTGAAGAGCTCCTTGAGGCTCTATATAGTGCTGGTCTCGTAAAACTGGATTATAACTTCTAGCTCATCAGTCATCAACTCATCATATATAACTATGGCATATGTTATCTTAGTTTAATTTATTCCAATATGTTGATATTTTTTCATCGATATATTCATCTACCAAACTACATGATGCTTAGTGTTTGCTTGCAGGAAACTGACATCACAACGAAGACTAGTAGTGGTGATGAGAACTCTAAATCACATAATGTGGAGTCAATTTGGGTCGAAGGCCTTGTCCCAGGAATCGATTTCTGTAACCATGGTAAGAGTCTGAACCAAAGTACATGAATGAAAAGTTTTTAGTTGACAGAACATATAGTCATATTCATATTTCAACAAGAAACACTTCCGTGCGTGTTTGCAAGGAATTACATGAATTTTACTAGTGGAGAAAGTGAAGCTTTGTCTATTAAACAAGCATTGCTCTTTTCCCATTCTTAGCTAGTTTGGTTGTCCACTCCAGATGTAAAGGCCCTGGCAACCTGGGAAGTTGATTCGGTGGGAAATGCAACAGGAGTTCCTGCTTCAATGTACCTTGTGCTTGGTAATTATGGCTGATAGTTCTCCATATAAACTGCTTCAGCTTTCTTTCAAGCTAATCTTTCGTTTAGTTCCCGTTATGATTGTGTGTGTTTCTTTGTGGAGGCAAATTGTTTAGTAACAATATAAAGATCATGCAAGTTTAAAAAAGCATCAGTGTGTCACTGACAAGTGGCCCTAGGTCTAATTTGTCAGCCCCACATTAAATGCTATTTTTCAATTTTATACAATTTTGCAGTGTCACTGAGCTAATTTCCCCTTGTTTTTTTCTCAAGCTCAAGCTGGTAAAAGCTCTGTTCAGGCTGGGACAGAGATCTACATAAATTATGGCAATAAAGGAAATGAGGTACTTATACAGTTATTGTACAGATCTAGCCTTCTTGGTTTATGTCATAATTATTTTATTCTTTCTATTTGTTAATTTTATTATATCTGCCATTTTATGAATTGGATTGGTGTCATTGTTTATCACCTGTTCTTCTTAAGAACTTTCGGTCACAGCTTAGCTAATACAGCATCATGTTACATCTCTTCTAGAACTGTAGAACTTATCTCACGAAGTTTCTTTCGAGCTGCATCCATAGTTATACTTCAGATAAGTAATCCAGAGAAAAATTACAATGTTCCTGAGTCCTCACTACCTGCGTAATAAAAGGAGAGATGTTCAAAGGGGGAGCTGCACTACTCCGCGGTTCTGTGCTTCATTTTTCTTTATCCATTGGATCTGCTTATTTGATTTGATTACATATATTCACAGATCCATGTGGATTTACTTTTAGCACACTAGCTAGATTTTTTACAGAGTACTTAGAACTGAGAAGATACTTTTCAACCTTGTTGGCGAATGAAAAGAAGTTGTAATACTATGATGTTTGGTATTCCGAAGCTGTAGTGTGTTTTCATAATTAACTATGTCTTTTTGGGTTTATCAGAGTGATCAATCATTGAAGATACTAACAAAGTCATCATAATTTATCTATGGTCATCAGAACAGAATTACTGATGAAATGTACTCTGCTTTTACCGGCAGGAACTGCTGTACCTTTACGGATTTGTGGTTGACAACAATCCAGATGATTATCTCATGGTAAACCTTGCAGTGATGTATGTGGTAGAAGTTCATAATAAATTTTTAGGACATATATTTGGCAAAATTTTCTTGCTTGGTTTACAGAGAAATTACATGCTATATCTCTTACGGCATGCTATGTACGTAGAGTTAGTGTGAGCATGCGAATCCATTCAAGTGACCAACCAAATGTGAACCCATTGGTGTCCAATGAAACAAAAAGAATAAACTCATAGGGAACAAATATGGAAGTCATTATTCACTGGGATTTCAGAATTAGGAGTTGAATTTTGATAAATGGTAGATCAATACCTTCAGCATTGTCTTAAGTTTTTGACAAATTTTATGATTATTTGACAGGATATTTGAAAGGCTTCTCATGTTCACAGTGACCAGTTGTCCACACTAGATATTTTCCCTCTTGTGGCATGCCTTTTTAGGGAACCTCTTGTGGCATACTCATGTAAGAAATAGCTGCTTAAGCAAGCTCTCGTTTGTTTGCTTTAAGTGCAGGTTCATTATCCAGTGGAAGCTCTTAGACAGGTCCAATCCGCTGATATTAAGATGAAGCTAATGGAGATGCAGGTACCACTGCTTAAGCGAGCTCTCATTTGTCTTGTATGGCTTCTACTATGTTGCTGTTTGGAGGAACTTACCCCAACACTAGATTTTCTGGAATTGATAGTCTGAAATAGATTGTGCTTATTAGTTATACCTTAGAGGTGCTTTTGATTTACTCAAGACTATGATGAGTGCTCTAACAGGTTCAAGCCCTCTGAGCAGCTGTTGTCACCATGGATCTCACTTTGTATGTCTTCTATGTTTGCAGAAGGCTGAATTGAGATGCCTTCTACCTCGAAATTTGCTTGATAGTGGATTTTTGGTAGCAGTGGCAGTTCTGCTGAAGATGAGGATAACAATAAAAATGCTAGTCATTTTTCTAGTTACAGTTGGATGTGGTCAGCGCAAAGTTCCATCATATCTCCACAAAATCGTTTTCCTCAAGAATTTATAAGTACTCTACGCACAATTGCCATGCAAGAATATGAGCTAGAACAGGTTGCTTCAATTCTTGGAGAGGTTAGTGCTTTTCACACTCTGTATTCTAAAGTCTAAACACAGCATGAGTTGACTTCTAAGATTACAAACTGGGTATTCTGAAAAAAAAGAGAGACTATAGGCATGTTTGGTTGGATGCCGCAAGTTGCCTCATCTAAGTTAGCCAATGACTTTCTTAGGCTAGTGTTTGGTTCTTTGCCAAACTTGTGGCATGGCACACTTTTTAACCCTATACACCACAAGTCATTAACACATTTTTTTGCCAAACTTGCCTAAGATGAGGCCATCAATTTGTTGGCCACAAAAAGTGTGGTTTGCCACACTTAGCCACAACTAGGTGTGGCAATGTGTGGTAGCCAACCAAACATGCTCTGATGAACTCGGTATTTAGCCTCAGATTTTAGGCATCGTGCTACATTACTGACAGATGAGATGATTTGCTCCTTTTATTTATTTTATTTTTTGGAGAAGTTTTATTATCTGAAATTCTTGGTGTTAAAATACCATGAAAAAACATTGTTGGCGACCATCTGGTTAACCTGCTAACAAGAGAGCTCGCTGTAAAGCGAAGTAGTGCCTGTGCTTGTAGCTCAGCTTTTCTTAACTATCTGTTATGCAAATGGACTGAACAGGCCATGCAGTCTTATTGGTGAATGCTTGCTCACCTGCATCTTCTTATGAGTTGTGAACTTGTAATCCACAGGTTGACACACAATATTTCTCAAAATTAACACTGCACTTTCTTATTGATGCAATGTTTGTGACTCCGAAATGTATCTCATCTGGCAACAAAATCCATGATAGTTCATGTCATGAAGGATGCATGCATGAATAGAGTAGCTTTACTCACTATGCAAGATTGCAAGGAGTCAAGGATAGTGAAAAAGTACACAGATTGTGGTTATTGAGGTTTGTTTCTTCGAAGCCTCGTTCTCCTTCCTAACAAAGATACACAGTTAATCCTGTCTATTCTCCTTTCCTTTTTGTTTTTTGTTTTGTTTTTTTTTGAAAGAACTGTTCATGAAGCAATGACAACCCTAGTTTCACGGAAAGTTGTTTCCTTGGCTGATCTAATTCATTTGAACTACTTTTTTTGTTGTTGACGTTAACGTAGATGGCTTCTTTACAATGACTAGATTTAAAAAATGGAACGGCTCAACAAACTTTATAGGATGCATTGCATCTGGGCTTGACGGATGGTGACATTTATTCTTTTGATAAATTGATTCCAGGCCCTTATTTGAATTTGTTTTTACTAGGTTGGATCTAGTGAAGATAGACAACCATCGGATGCAGAGGTCCGTAGTGCTATATGGGAGGTCTGCGGTGATCACGGAGCACTAGGATTGCTTGTGGATCTTCTTAGAGTCAAGTAATGCATCCCTCTTGACTCTTGTTTTTCTCTCCTTTATGTATTATGCACCTGTAATAATTGATATAGCACTGTCAAGTGTCAACAGTTCATTGATCAATCCTTTCATTTTACAAGAATGGCTGAACTTGAAGAAGGCACTGGAACAGAAGCATCTGACAGCCAACTGCTCGAGAAGTTTCATTCCGATGATTTGAAAGATTCCATGAGGTAGGGGTGTGGAGCTTTTGGTGTTGCTGAATGGGTACCTGTTTGTATGTCCAAACCTTACCCTGTATGGGTACATCTCAATATAATTGTTCTCAGTAATTTACCACGGGGCACTATTAATAGAGACTGATTTTAGGAAGGGCAATAGATACGCATTGTGTTTGTGGAGAATGCAATCAATTGCCACGATATAAAGACGAGCATGGAGCTGATATTAATGGCATACTACCTGGGATATGCTTTGAACCTTGGAAAACTAGACAAAATCTCCTCATTACAGCAATCAGTTCCATTGCCTAACAAGTTTGTGTAACTATATTGTGCCAATATTAATATGGAAAACTGAAATCTTCTATATCTCAGACAAAGCATACCCTGGTTTTGGATCTTAGAGCACATTTTTTGTTAGCATTATGCTTAAGTAATCCACACACCTTCTTTGATCTCTTATTCATTCCTTTTCCTCTTCACAGCGTAAGAGATGAAAACAACAAAACTAAGTCAAAAATAGATAGACGTTCATGCATAGTGTACCGAAGAGGGCAAAAACAGCTGACGAAGCTGTTCCTTACGGAGGCAGAACATCTTCTGGAGCTGTCTGCAGATGAACAGACGTAAGAAACTTATCTGGTATGCATTTCTTTTCCTGTTTTCCCATAATAAAACTGCAAAATTTGTCATATATACAGTGGCAGTTTTTGACTCCTGCGCATTGTTTCTCCTATAGTACTACTCTACTATCACCACCGCCAGTCTCTCGATTGATTTTACAGGAGAGGACTACCGAAGTAATCTTTTCTTGGTTTTCAGATGCTATTCAGTCAAAAGAATATAAAATGGCCCAAAGTGTTTCCCATCGTATGATAAAATATTTTAGAATGTTCTCCTTATCTGAAGAGGTTTATATCCTTTCAAAATAATAATAATAAGAGTTCTAATTTTCGTCCCTTAAATAATTGATTTGAAAGTGACCTCCTGGTTAAGTCCTAAGCTGGCTGTTAATCAAATAAAGATCGACATATTCTGTAATCTGTTGTTTTCCCTCCGAAATAGGACCAAAACTGCAAATCTGCAATATCTAGGAATCTAGCCTGTTTTAGATGACGCCTAGCAGCTACTTGTTTTGTATTGTGGCTGACCAGAAATGATGTGTCTATCAAAAACAAAATGACTTCGCATCCAATTGAAGGACTGTATAAACTAATTTCCTTTTGCGGCAGTGGGGTCTATAACAAAGATGGAACAGGAGAAACTGCACGAGGCTACGCCAAGGTCAAGCTACCAGCGGCGAAAGATTAATGGATGAATTGCTTTGGATGCTGTCATTTTCCTGATGTGTTCCATCGTTAATCTGTATGGTGGTAACTGTGATCTATTTCTGTTAGCATAGCATGGTCTGTCTGTTGGTTCTCGTCAGCTGCTATTCTTTTGTTGGTTGTGGCTCTGTGAGCTCAGTTCTCCTCTTTCAAGGGTGCACCCAGGTGCATGTGCACCCATTATTTTAAAATTTTAAAAATCATACATTTAAGTTTTAAAAAAATCTGCAAAAATTCATACATGTATATCATGGAGTGAGGTATGCACGGTTAAATTTTCGTGAAATAATATACATATTTGTGACCTTTGCAGGAAACGTTGTGAACAGTAATGAACAGTAGACATGCGTGAACAGTGTATAGATTTATTTATTTTTACCCAGGTCACAAATGAGCATATTATTTTACGAAAATTTACACGTGCATGCTTCATTCCATCATAAACTGGTATGAATTTTTTTAGATTTTTTAAAACTTATACATATATTTAAAAAATCGGATTTTGCACAACGAGGGCAAATGCCGCCGTGTGCACAAAATCCACACCCTCTTTCAAGTCTCTAGCTAGCTTTCTGAGAGCAGCTGCAGCTGGAGTGGAGGTGGTCAGACCCAGGACTGGTGGATCCGTTTGGCGAGGGCGCTTCTGATGGTTTGGAATCTGTGGATGACTGCCTGGTTGAAATTCTCTTGACTGTTGGAGCTTTTACTTGAGTGTTGATTAAGCACAAATAATTGTAATTCCGAATATTTTTTGACTATGGTAAAGGATAAAATAGTGACTATGCTAACTGGATACCGGTGCAATGAAAAAAGTGACTTAGTTGGAGGAAATTTCAGTCTCCTTAACAGATTCTGAGATCTCTCCTTATCTGTTAACTTTATCCAAATCACTCCAACAAGATATGATCCAACAAGATATTTCAGTTCCAGCAGAACCAACACTCTGCTGAATAAGCTAAAGTTTGCTTGGCACAAAATGTTGGTTGAAGTAGCAAAACATCAGGTATACCAGTACAGACCTTGATGCAAAGATCTGCAGGTAGGTTTCTATGCATCCATGTTACAATCAACAATCACGGAACAGTGTTAAGGATCGCGGCACTGGTGTATGACGACGAGTGTATTATGGTGTCTTTTCGAGCACCGTTCTAGGGTGAAAATTCTTAAACTCGCCTTCAATGTTGATGTACGACCACTGATTCCATTTTAAAGGTGTTGTCTTTGAGCTTTGACTCTGGAGTGAAAACCTTATTCCATCTTAAAGGTGTTGTCTTTGAGCTCCGACTCTGGAGTGAAAACCTTAGGTCTGGCCTTCTTTTGTTGGACCTAACAACATCGCGTACGAGCGTCATTCCTTCATGAAGACGTTGTCTTGAGCATCGAACTCCTCATTGCTACAATGGTGTTGTCGTACCAATGAAAAACCTGGTTGACCACAATGGTGTTGTCGTACCAATGGAAAACCTGGTTGACCACGACGACAGGGTTATCGTAAGATGGCGACGTGGGGCCGATGGCGGGATTTCTACTGAAGCTGGCCCAATGTGACAATTAGTTTTGTCTTTTTCTTTTCTCTTTTGTAAGTCAATTTGTTCTTGCTCGATGCTTTAGCATTATTTATAATAAATTATGGTCCTGTGTATCATAGGATACAGAGACCAAGAGACTTGCCCTTTCATTATTTAGAAAATATAAAAACAGTGCTAAGATAATCACAAAGATAATCATGCATGCAACAGATGGGTAATAGAAAGCTTGCTACTTCTTTTCTCGTATTTTTTCTTTCAGTAGTAAAGTTCGTCGACAAAATACCAAATGGATTCCTGGAATCCATAAGGATCTTGAGCAAACCAAACCAACAGCCGTGCGAGCGCTCCTCAACAAGAAATGAAATCTAAATGCTGGAAGCGTTTAAAATTGCGCGATCATGGAGTCTAATTGCTCGATTAACAAGTTTCAGTCTAAGTTTCAAATCCACAGCTATGAACAAATGCAAGGATCTACCATCTTAATAGCATGATACCACGCCAAAGCCCTTGACCACGAACGGTGAATCATTTCAGGGACAATAAATAAGAGCCAAATCAAAAGCCTCTTCCAACACATTGAATAGTAACAGCAATGGATCTGAAACAGCGGTGGGAGATCGCCGTAGTAGGGGAGACGCTGGCAAAGTCAGGTAGAACAGGGGTTGCGGTGGATCTGGAGCAAATCGGAAGGCGCCGGCGTGCTAGGAAGTTCGAGCTTGGCGAAGAGGAGGCCGGCTGCGTTGCTTTGGATGATGGAGTAGCCGGCGCGACAGGTGTCTATCTGATGGAGTAATAAGCAGTGCATGTGTTTTTAAGGCAAATAGGCTCAAAAGAGCCTAAACTCCGATATTATGTGGGCAGGATGAAAAATTAACCGTGATAAGGTACACTACCAAATATATGCAGGACCACGGTTCTAATGATTATCGAAGTAAATTACTTAAATCATAACTTCTAGAGTATTTTATATCATTTTTCAATTTTTTTTAAATAATAATTTTTAAGCTAATCTCTAATAGATCATCTAGACCCATTTCCGAACATTTGGCAGCAATAATCGACATGACAGGCCTACTTGTCAAGACTGACCTGGCCTAGAGATGCCACGCAAGCATCATCGTGGACGGCCCACCCTCAAGCGCTGCTTTGTGCATGCACCACACTATCGTGTAGGAGCTCAAGTTCACACTGCCTGAGTGGCGCGATGCTTCCCGACGCTTCGGTGCTACAGCCACCAGCCCTAGATCCCTATCTGTCCCTGTAGGTGAGGCTGAGCAGGAGGCGTCATCTGCATCTACGGCTGCAACGGCTGCCCCATCGCGTGGCGCCTCCGCATCTCGTTCCTCTACAAGGCGGTCCCGCTTGGCCGCCCTTTGCTCCAGCTCCCCACTTCCGACCCGAAGGTCTCCGGCATTACCAATGAGCTTTGGTGCACCGACGACATGTGGTTCGCGGGCAAGCTCGACGTCATGCCACTCGAGCACCCGCAGTGGTGGACGAGGTTGCCGAGGAGGTGCGGCGCGAGCATGTTGACCATGGGCCACCGGCGACTTGATGTGGAACGATGTGACGTCTCCCATCCCCATCGCTCTACCTCCACGACATCGCGGCGCCAGGGTTGGGGCGCAGCTTAGCGGTAGGGGATAGGCATCCGGGTAGCGAGCGGCAGCGAGAGAGGACAATAGCGCGGTCGCGAGAAGGCGGTGGAGGTGATTGAGCCGGAGGCTGAGGAAAGGGGAGATCATGTAGCTTGAGAGGGTGAGAGAGGCAGGTTGGTGGCGCGGATGGGGGATTTGATGGCTGGAGTAGGTAGGGACAAGATGGTGGAGTGCGTCCGTGTGGGAGGAGGGTCTGAAGATTTGGTATTGCACAGCGGCAGCACGGCGGCCCGAGGCGCGGCGCTGTCCATCCTCACCTGTTTCGATGGGAGGCTCGAGCATGGAGTCTCGACTCCAGCGAGCAGGAGGCAACGTTAGGGAGAAAAAGGAGGAAGGAGAAGAAAACGGGAAAGAAGATGAGACGCCGACAGTTGCACTACTGCAGATTGACCCTCTCCTGAACCCCCTCCACTGACGGGCACAAAGAGGTCCGTCGCTGGAGGGGAACACCGCCGACGGACACGAAAGAGACCGTCAGCGGAGAGGGCAGCAAAGATGGACACGCAGAGCACCACTGACGGGCACGAAATACATCCGTCAGTAGAGATGAACGCGAGGTGGCATAGATGACGCGTTAACTCCACTGACGATCTCAATTTAAAGGACCGTCAGAGGAGATCGCATCTCCACTGACGGGCTAAAACTCGGCCCGTCAGTGTAAGTGTGAACGTATGACGACTAATTTTACTGACGGTCCCTCTGTACCGGCCCGTCAGTAGAGATGTTAACTCCACTGACGGTATAGATCTTCGTCCGTCAGTGGTAATTACTGCATGGTTGGCTGTATATTCACTGACGGGCCCATTTTAAGGGCCCGTCAGTGGTGTTATCTCCTTATAGCCAAAGCAGGCCCTCGCTGCTGGCCAGTGCTCGCGCGCCCACTGGCCAGCAGCGAGTGCCGCCGTCGCCCCAGCTGCTGCCGCCGTCGCCGCCGCCCCCCCTTCCCCCCCCAACCCACCAACACTTGTCCCCTCTCCCCAAACCCTCCTCCCCAAGCTAGAGAGTCTAGATCTAGATCTAGATCTAGATCTAGACCTCTTTTCCTCCTCCTCTCACTCTCTCCCTCCTCACCTCTCACTCCTCCTCTCACTTTCTCCCACCTCCTCACCTCTCACTCCTCCTCTCATTCTCACTCTCTCCCTCCTCTCACTTTCTCCCACCTCCTCACCTCTCACTCCTCCTCTCTTTGTCACTCTCTCCCTCCTCCTCATCTCTCACTCCACCTCTCACTCTCTCCCTCCTCCTCATCTCTCACTCCACCTCTCACTCTCTCCCTCCCTCTCCATACATCTCCCTAGTAAACTTTCGGTAATAATGCTCGCTAGTGTACTTTTCATGTCGGATATGTATTTGATGTGATTTTCGGTTATCGAACTGATTAGTTTCGTGTCGTAGGTGTTGATCGATGGATCGCAGTTGGATGTACGACAACCGGGCGACAGAGAGTTGGGCTATGGCTTTGAACGAGTTTCTTGATGTCGCCGAACGAGATATGAGGGCAAAAGGTGGCACGAAGATTTGCTGTCCATGTCGCGATTGCAAAAATTTGGTAATGTTCGATACGAGAGGGAGGGTGACGGTACACCTGGCGCTTAAGGGTTTTATGTCAGGCTATACACGTTGGACATGTCACGGCGAGGAGGAGGAAGATCAGGTGTTACAGCAAGCTGCCGAACACGGAGATGACGAAGAAGACGAGGGGAGTATCGAACCTGACGCCGAAGGAGAAACGGGAAACAATTTGGCCGATATGGTGCAGGACGTTCACATGGTGGAGCAGGTGGTGATAGATCCCGAGGATGAAAGAGAGGCTGCCAAGTTCTCGAGACTAGTTGAAGACTCACAAATCCCGTTGTATACCGGTTGCGATCCAGAGCACACGCGTCTGTCGGTCACGCTGGAACTTCTAAGGATCAAGGCAGCCCACAACTGTCCGGACGAAGGCTTCGATGAGACACTGGCTTTTCTTGCAAAAGTTTTTCCGAAAAACAACTTGCTGCCTACGAGCACGGAAGAAGCCAAGAAGGTTGTCTGCCCTCTTGGGTTAGAGGTGCAGAGGTTCCACGCGTGTCCGAATGACTGCTTTATTTACCGCAAGGAGCATGAGAAGCTGTACAAGTGTCCCACGTGCAACACGTCCAGATTCAAGAGGGGTAGAAAGCAAGCCGATGATGAGGACCCAGTGAAGAGTGGGGCTCCAGCAAAGGTTGTATGGTATCTTCCGGTCCTTCCCCGTTTGAATCGTTTATTCGCTAACAAGAAGGAGGCAAAGCTGCTACGTTGGCACGCCGAGGGGCGGAAAACTGATGATGGAGTGATGAGACACCCTGCCGATGCTTCGCAGTGGAGGGCAATCGACGCCCAATACGATGATTTCGGAAAAGATCCGAGGAATATCAGGTTCGGTATGAGTACGGACGGGATCAATCCATTCGGCAACATGAGCAGCAGACACAGCACTTGGCCCGTGGTTCTATGGATGTACAATCTTCCTCCATGGCTGTGCATGAAACGAAAGTACATACACCTCTGTATTCTCATACAAGGGCCGAAGCAACCTGGGAACGATCTGAACATGTATCAACAATTATTGTTCGAAGAACTAGCTACACTGTGGGAACCAGGGGCCCAGGTCTGGGACGCATACGAAGAAGAGTACTTCAATCTGAAAGCGCTGTTGTTCACGACGGTCCAAGACTACCCCGCGTACGGATATCAGTCCTGCCAGTGTGTTCATGGGTACAAAGGATGTGTGAAGTGTTTGGAGTCTACTACAAGTTTACACCTAAAGGGATCCAAAAAAATCGTGTTCATGGGCCACCGAAGGTGGCTGAAACAGAACGACCCATGGAGGCAAGAGAAGGAATTGTTTGACAATACTGTTGAGGTCCGTTCGGCGCCTCGGGAGAAGACCGGGGTGGAAATCTATGACATCGTGAACACAATGCCCCTTGTTACGCCAGGTAAGACACAACCGTCTGTTCCCATGCAGGACGGCGTCTGGAAAAGGAAATCCGTATTCTGGGATTTGCCTTACTGGAGATTCCTAAGCACACGTCACAACATAGACGTCATGCATGTTGAAAAAAACGTGTGCGAGAGCTTGCTTGGTATCCTGCTCAACATTTCAGAAAAGACTAAAGATGGACCGAAGGCACGAGCTGACATGGAATTCTTGGGTATAAGAAAGAAGCTGTGGGCTACGAAGCGAACGACCAAGTTGGGGACGGGTGCAGTCAGAATCAAGACGGACTGTCCCGCTGCTTGTTACACTCTCAGCAAAAAAGAGATCGTTAGCTTTTTGGAGTGCCTCCAAGGTGTCAAAGTTTCTTCTGGTTACTCGGCAAACATCGGGAGAATAGTTGACATGAAGAGTCACCGAGTAATTGGTATGAAATCTCATGACTGCCACGTGATGATCACGCAGATACTTCCTGTTGCAATCAGGGGTCTCATGGAGCCGGAGGTCCGCAAGACAGTCTTGAATCTTTGTAACTTCTTCAACACGATATCTCAGAAGTCGATATCCGTTACGCGTTGCCACAAGCTGCAGGAGGAGATCATTGTCATATTGTGCGAACTTGAGATGTACTTTCCTCCAGCATTCTTCGATATCATGGTACATCTCATGATCCATATCGTCCCGGAGATACTGGACCTAGGTCCCGTGTTCCTACACAACATGTACCCGTTGGAAAGGTACAATGGGGTTGTGAAGCGCTACGTTCGTAACAGGTTACAACCAGAAGGTAGCATCATCCAAGGCTATGTTGCCGAAGAGTGTGTCGAGTTCTGCACTGATTACTTGGCTGATCAAAAGTCCATAGGTGTTCCTGTTTCACGGCACACGGGAAGGCTCGATGGTGAAGGCCATGCACGCGGACAAAGGCCTTTACATATCTACAATTCAGTACCCAGTAGGTCAGATGACTATGACAGAGCACATCTCGTGGTCTTGCAACACCTGACGGTGGTGCATCCCTATCTTTGGATGCACATGGTAAAGCTTAAAAAAGAGAACCCGAAGAAGGGAGAAGCGTGGCTCTCGAAAGAGCACAATGGAAAGTTCGCAACATGGCTAAAGAACTACTGGTATGAAAGGCCTCCGACAAATTTCGAAGAAGAGACGGTCAAAATGCTGTCACAAGAACCTGCGAGCAAGGTCCTGACATTTCAAGCATACGATATCAACGGATACACATTCTATACAGAGGCTCAAGACAGGAAAAGCACGTATCAGAACAGTGGGGTGACGATGGAGGCTAAAACCGGTAACCGTAAGGACATATACTACGGTGTTATCGAAGAAATTTGGGAACTGGACTACACCGTCACAAAGATCCCCACGTTTCGTGTCAGATGGGCGAAAAATATCCATATCGATGATGACAAAGTCACTACCGTGACTCTACCTCCCCCGACATCTATTGAGTCAGCACATGTCAAAGCAATCAGTGCGAAAGATGAGCCATGGGTTTTAGCTAAACAAACCTCACAAGTCTTCTACATAAAAGACCCAAAGGCACAGAAGCGCCATGTCGTCAGAAAAGGGAAGAGGAGTATTGTCGGAATCGATGGTGTTGTTGACGAAGAGGACTACGACCAATTCGACGACCCGGACTCCAAGCCAGAAGCCGTTGATAAACGCCCCATAAAAAGGAGAAAAGCTAGCAAGGATGCTGAGCCCTACGTCAGACGCAGTCACGCCGAAGGACTAACGTATACCACCAAGAAAATCACAATTCATGAGAAGATTTTCGAAGACGGCGAAACCTAGATATTTGTATGTGTGCGTGCAAAAGTGTCTTGGTTTGAATGATTTCATGTAACGTGTGTACTTCGGTATGTGTAAATTGTGGATGAATTTTAAGTACTTACAAACCAATGTATAATCCAACTTCAATGAAATTGTCTGAAATTTTAAGTATAGCCTCACGAGGTCATATAATTACCCCATGCCAATTTTCAACTTTTTTTGACCACATTAAGATTTTATAAAAAATCAAAAACTACAAAGGCGCAAGCAAACTTTTGAATTTCTCGGAGCAAACGTTTGAATTATTGATATATTTTCTAGATACGAGCTAAAACGATAGATAGGTACGTAGATATGAATTTTCCTTCAATTTAGAGGCCTTCTTTAAGATAGTTGTAGTTCAAATCTGAAATATACCGAGTAAATAACTAGATATTATTTAATGCCTGAAAAAATAGCAAATCATTTCAGAAAAATGCTGAACTTTGACACTAACCCAAAAAGGGTAAAAGCCCTAAACCAAAAATACAAAAACACCCATAGCATATAGAAATAACCCTAAGATAAACCTAAAAGAAAAACATCCAGCACAAAAAGAAAAATAAAAAACATCCTCCACTGACGGGCAAACACTCGGGGCCCGTCAGTGGTACTAAACACCACTGACGGGTGAACTGGTTGGGCCCGTCAGTGGTGGTTAGTACTACTGACGGGCAGATCAGTTGTGCCCGTCAGTGGTAACCTACAGCGCTGGTACCGCACAACTTTAGTCCCACCTCGCCGAGCGAAGTGCGCGCGCACCAGCTTAAAAGGGGTGCTGCGCCCAGTGCTCTCGAACTCCTTATAACCTGCACTGATACTTCCACCGAGCCGCCGCTGGTCCCGTGTGAGGCTTGGGCTCGTGGGCCTGGGCGCTGTGCTCGGGATAGGCCTCTGGCTGGTCCCTTGCGCGGCCCGGGCTCGTGGGCCTTTGAGCTGTGCTCGGGATAAGCTGGCGCACGCTCGAATTTTTTTTTAATAAACAACATATACACAAGCAAACCTAAACCGAGGGGCACCGAAATTTCACCAAGTATTAGACTGACTTCCTCTCTACTGACGGGCTAACCTGTGGGGCCCGTCAGTGGTATCCTCTGCTGACGGGCTGACCGTTGGGCCCGTCAGTGGTGGTTCGTATCACTGACGGGCAGACCAGTTGTGCCCGTCAGTGCTAACCTACAGCGCTGGTACCGCACAGCTTTAGTCCCACCTCGCCGAGCGAAGTGCGCGCGCACCAGCTTAAAAGGGGTGCTGCGCCCAGGGATTTCGAATTCCTTATAACGTGCACTGATACTTCGATCGAGCCGCCGCTGGTCCCTTGCGCGGCTTGGGCTCGTGGGCCTGGGCTCTGTGCTCGGGATAGGCCTCTGGCTGGTCCCTTGCGCGGCCCGGGCTCGTGGGCCTTTGAGCTGTGCTCGGGATAAGCTGGTGCACGCTCGAAATTTTTTTTAATAAACAACATATACACAACCAAACGTACTCCAGAGAAATTCTATCAAGTCTTAGGATGACGTCCTCTCTGCTGACGGGCGCGGAAATGTTGCCCGTCAGCACTGGTGTAAGTCTAACAGTCGGATCCTAAGTACCACTGACGGGCTCTCAAGTGTTGCCCGTCAGTGGAAACACCCAGCGCTGGAACCGCACACATTTAGTCCCACCTCGCCGAGCGAGGAGCATGCGCACCAGCTTAAAAGGGGAGCTCGGAGCTGGTCTTTCGAACTCCTTACAACTGCTACTGGTACTCGGGGCCTCCGCTGGTCCCTTGCATGGCTTGGGCTCGTGGGCCTGGGCGCTGTGCTCGGGATAGGCCTATGGCCGGTCCCCTGCGCGGCCTGGGCTCGTGGGCCTTTGAGCTGTGCTCGGGATTGGCTGGTGTGCCATCTTTTTTTTTAAGAAGCAAAATATCAGAAACGAAACTTATACAGAGCCAAACCTCCACCGAGGGGCACCGAAATTTCACTAAGTTTTAGGCTGACTGCATATCTGCTGACGGTCGCGCAATGGATGCCCGTCAGAAGTGAGGTACCACTGACGGGCTCTCAATGATTGCCCGTCAGTAGTGCTGAAACCCTAACCTTCCCTTCCCATCCGAAGTACCACTGACGGGCTCTCAATGGTTGCCCGTCAGCAGTGATGTAACCCTAACCGTCCCTTCCCATCCCGAGTACCACTGACGGGCTTTTAGTTGGCGCCCGTCAGTGGTAATAAGCACCCTTTAAAAGGCACGCGCGGGACTTAGCGAAAATTTCACCAAGTCCCGCGCGTTCGAAACGAACCAGCAGCGAGACACGCCGCCGCCCCCGACGCCGCCAGGCTGCTCCGACGCCCCGTCCGGCCCCGACGTCCGCCGCCTCGTCCGCCACCGGCGCCGCCGCATCCTCCGGCCTCCGCCGCCGGCCCCCGAAGCCCCGGACGCCCCAACCGCCCCCTCCTCCGGCCTCGGCCCCCGAAGCCCCGGACGCCCCAACCGCCCCTTCAACCGTAGCGTCGCGCCGGAGCAGTGTAGGAGGTCTTCAACCGTAGCGTCGCACCGGAGCAGTGTAGGAGCAACGTGCCGCCACTCCCGAGCCGCTCCACCACCACATTGACGCCCAGACGGAGAGGAGGGGGTCTTCTCTGTGGTGATTTGGACTCCCCATCTTCGCTGCGGTTGCCAGGTGAAGTTCATCTCCATTCCTCACTTCCCCGGATATGATGTGTGCATCTGTATACTAGTGATGATTATCGGAGAACAAATTGAGATTTTGGTTAACATATGTAGTTTGATTTCTTTACTAGTTTGATGTGTGCATCTGTGTGCAATTGAATCCACCAAAGCAAAATGAAAAGATGAACTATGTACTGCACAAGTTCTCTGGGTTAGGAGCAGAAAACTTGAGAAAAACATAAACAAGGAGGCAAGTTTGCGCGCCAGCTTATTTAGTTGCTAGTCACATCTAACTCTTTTGGTGAACTGGGAAGGCTTCCCTTAATCTCTTGTGGTCAGTAAGCCTGTGAAAGTGTGAAACCCTGCTGGGAGACACTGCAGTTAGGCAAGTTTGCGCGCCAGCTTATTTAGCTGCTAGAAGGCAGTAGGTAAGAGAAAAATGAAAGCAAATAATAATGCCACTCTTGACTAACATATGTAGTTTGATTTCTTTACTGGATTGAATGGATTGCTGGCAGCTTATTTAGTTGCTAGAAGGCAGTAGGTTAGCTGCCTAATGCTTGAATGGATTGCTCATATCATGGTGAGGTATGTGTCATTGTCTCACTCGCTCATGGATGGTAAAGATCATGCTCTAGGTGATGCATCTGTTGGTGATGCTGTGAGGAACCGAGGGCACATAAGCAGCAGCGTCTACTCCCAATAAGGCCATATTTGGACTTGTATATGTGCTCTTTAGTCCAAATTCTAAATGATGCCAATACTGACTCTCATATATACTAGTCCATGTTTTAAGTACGGCTGTAATGCTTAATCTTGTGCACTTGTAATGCATATCAGTAATTAGATTGTACCAATTTGTATAAAGTAATTAGATTGTACCAATTTGTATAAAGTATCTAGATTGTACCAATTTGTATAAAGTATCTAGATTGTTTCAATTTGTATAAAGTAATGTGTTGCATATGGTAATTGTTTTGGTTGAGCTCGAAATCTCCCAACTATAAGAACTGAAAGGGTGGCTGTAAAGCATACCAAGAGTCATAGCATTCTAGATATAAAACTTCTTTTCTTTCTATCTTTCTCAGTTCTTGCTAGATAATGCCTGTTATCCAATTCATTTTATTTTGTTATTTTAGCCATTTCTTCAGTTTTACAATGGCCGCCAGTAGTACTCCCGCTGGGTCCCCGACCCGAGCAGTAGAGACAGTTGACGACAGCACGGCCCCCCTCGGCGTGGCCGCACCGATCGATGCACCGACCCTGGAGGCACCCAAGCAAGTTGCCTCCGAAGCGGCCAAGGAACCTGCCCTCGAGCTGACCGAGGATCAACCTGCCCTCGAGCTGACCGAGGATCACCGCAAAACAGGGGCCGTCACAGCTGGACAAGAGCAAACTGAATCGGAGTCCAGCTCTGGCTCTGCCTCCGGGTCAAGTTCCGAAGGGGACGAGGCGCGTGAGGAGGAGGTACCGACTCCAGCCCCGACCAGGTCTCTGAATAGGAGGAAAGGCAACCAGTTGCCGGACAAGACGTACGTCATCACCCGTGTCGACGACGTCAAGGACATTCCGGCGAGTCCACATAAGGCCGCTAAGACCTTTAGCAACGCCTGCGGGTGCTTAGTGCGCGAACAAGTGAAGATTACCTGCAAAGAGTTCGGCCAGTTGACGCAGTCCACGAAAGATACTCTCTTGAGGAAACTGTGGGACAAGTACCAGATACCTGCAGCCGACAAGGAAAGAGTCGAAGCGCAAGCCCTCAAAATCATGGCTAGGGCTCTGAAGACCTGGCGATACGACGCACAGAAAGTCGTAGACGAGGATTGGGACAACAAGATCAGTAAAAGATGGTCGAAGATACAGAAGGAAGACTGGGACGAATTCGTTGCTCAAATAAGGAGCCCAGAATTCCAGGAGAAGAGCCGGTGGGGGAAAGAGCTTCGCAGGAAGAACACCTTAGACCACAAGCTCGGCAGCCGTGGATATCTGGGGAAGAGACCGAAGTGGGCCAAAGAGGACGAGAAATTAGCCGCGGCTGGGAAAGCACCTCCTTTCGCGCATCTCAGGGAGCCGCGCGCTAGGGAGTACATGAGGGCGCACACAAGGTCTGACCCTGTGACGGGGTCACCAATTTACGAGTCCGAGGAACTGCAGGTGGTGGCCGACCGGCTGGTAACGACTCAACCAAGTCTCTTTTCGTACTTCCTTACGTTGCATCCAAATACGCTGTCTTCTCATCACGTAATTTAACTTGCAGGCCGAACTGAGCCAGCAGCCTGGAAGCTCGCAGGACTCCGTCACGAGCTTCCCAAGATGGAACGACGATCTGGCGAAGGCCCGACAGAAGCCGGAGCATCGGGGCCGTGTAGTAGGCGTCGGGGATGGCGTTAAATGGGATAAGGTATTTCCCCGAAACCCCGAGGGGAGCCGCCGCCCCCCGGAGAGACAGCCAGGAGTTCATGGACAATCTGCGGGAGCAAATGCGCGAGATTGCCGAGCAGACGTGGCTACGTATGCAGGTGGCCGCAGCGCAAGGCCAGCAGAGCGTGCCTCCCGCTAACCAGCCTCTAGGATGGAGCAGCTGCGCATCCACCTCGGACGGCGGCCCCTACTCGGTGAATCCCGTCGACGGCATCACCGTAAGTCTCGTCCGCTAAACGTGTCGTTATAGTACGAGCTGTTCTCATTTTCCTGACTCCAGTGCGGACGGCACGTCTATCCTCTGTTTCGCAGGAAGCCACCAGATGCACACTCACGGTGCAGATTCCTGGCATGAAGGTTCCGGTGGCGCACGGCCAGGTTTTCCCAACGGCGGAGGGGGCAGTCCTGCACTGTGTTCCTATGCGGGAGCACCACGCGAAGGTCCAGGTCGACCTCGTCCTCAATGACTACAGCGAGGTGTTAGTCCCTGTCCCCCCCGAAGAGGAGCTGACGAAGCTAGGGCAGTGCAGAAACTGCTTCATCCAGTGGCCGAAGAGCCAGATCACTATAACCGCGGCGGCCTCTCCTCGGACGGGCCCCTCGTCCAACAACCCCTCTCCATCAATCGGACGATCTCCGTTGGGGCTCAGCCAATCACCCCCCTCCTTTAAAGACCTGGAGGACCATCTTGTCGGGGACCAGCACATGTCACCGATTTTGCGGTCCCCGCCCTCCGAGGTTCAAGGCGACCCCCTGGATCAACCGAGGGGGAAGATTTTCTCTCCCGCCACGCTAGCTGGGACGCTGGAAGCAGCGTTGGCGGCAGGCATGAGCCCGGAGCCGGTACACCAGAGGAAGAAAAGCAAAAAGAGACGGGCCGGCACCGGCGAGAAGGAAAGAAAGGAGCAGAGGCAGAAAACCTTATCCTTCTCAACATCGTCAGTAGAATTATCTACACGGAGCAAGGGCCTCTGGCGATATCATTACGAACCAGGTCAGGACTTGCTCCCACAGGATGAGCTGGACAATCTGTCGGAGGACATGAAGACGCTGCATGAAGATTACCTGAAGATGTCCAGAGATCCTGGTACATTCTGCCAATATTGGAAGGTGAAGGTGCCAAAGGAATACAATTTTTTCATGCAACATGACCAAGACACCTTCGACATCAACTTTGAAGACCTATTCAACATGTACAACCTCTATAGGCTCGACACCACCATGATCAGGCTATGGGCTCTGTACCAAGCCCAAGAGTGCAGACGTCTTCGGGACTCCCATATTGGCATAGTCGATCCGATATGCATGAACGAAGGCTATGCCGGGACCCCAGAGGGTCAAGGATTTCTTCAAGAATACCTGTCGAATGCATTCGTGGTTCATAAGGACAAGGACTGCATACTAGCCCCCTATAACCCTCCGTAAGTACTAAACTTAGCACCGTGGAGTTTATTTTTGTTTTTTACGTACGTATCTTCGCCTGCTTACGTTCAGTTGTTCACATTTACGCAGCGACCACTGGGTCCTAATTGCGATCGTTCCAAGCTGGGCCAAGGCTTTTTACTTTGACTCCTCGTCGAACAAGACAGCGGACTTCACAAATATAACTAAGATTCTGGATGCAGCCTTTTTCAGAGCCAAGTTCTCGGGCCATCAAAAAATACCTGTGAAAGCGAAAAAATTGGTACACCATTACAAGTTCCCTTGCAGAGTTCAACCGGAAGGTTCCGTGACATGTGGGTACTACACCTGTGCCCATATGGACCTATTTGTCCGGTACAAGAACAAGCATTGGAAAGATATGAAAGAACTGAAGGCTTGGAGCGAGCTGGGAAGTCATATGTACGACTGGCGACAGGACTTTGCTCGGATCCAAAAAGTCTTCGCCAGACTCATCAACCTTGAAGTCATCAATCCGATGGGTGAATTCTACGCCGGCCCCCAATTTCCGAAGCCAAACTTAAGCGGGAATCAATAGAATCGTTGTTTTTGTAATTCAATAAACAATTGTTTCATACTTGTGATCGTCGTTCGAGTGTACATACTATATATGTGATTATAAATGTTATGCGATTAAGACATTTGACTCTGTGAATGAATACTTCGTATAGTCTGTGATTAGGAATAATGTAATACTATAGTCTATTATTATGAATAATCTAAGTGTGATTATGAGCTAACACAAATCAATTTCGGTTAGCAGGAATACATACCGCTACTGACGGGCAATTACTGACAGCCCGTCAGTGAAGGTGTACCTCTACTGACGGGCTTTTATTACGCGCCCGTCAGTACTGATACAGTTAGGTGCCCGTCGCCATATCTCTACTGACGGGCACTTACGGACAGCCCGTCAGTGAAGGTGTACCTCTACTGACGGGCTTTTATTACGCGACCGTCAGTACTGATACAATCAGGTGCCTGTCGGCTAGCATGAATACATATCTCCTCTGACGGTCCCCGTGCGTCCGTCAGTAGAAATAAACAGTACTGACGGACCCTATGCCCGTCAGTGGAGTGACCCCCTCCACTGACATTTCCAGGGTGACGGGCCCCCTGTCCGTCAGTAGAGGGGGTTTGGCGACCGTCAGTAGTGACCTGTTCTGCAGTAGTGTTGGGGTCTATGCCTACCTCAGCATAGTGTCCATGTAAGCGCCGGTGAGTCGGTTTTGCTGTCAAATGCCATTAAGTGTTCGGTTAGGTGATCTATTAGAGATTAGCTCAAAAGTTATGGTTATATAAAAAAATTCAAAATATGTGGTCAAATGATATGAAGTATCCTGAAATTGTGGTTCTAAGTAATTCACTCTTATTATTTTGTGACATAACCATAACTTTTGGGGCAAAGGTTATGAAAAACTGATGGAACACTTCCATCACCCCCATTAGTAGTAGTAAAGTATGACAGGTGGGACCTTTAGTCACACTTACAAGTGGCACACCTATAAGCATCTTCTCCTCCAGCAACCTTTTCCTCTTCAGTCACTTTCTTATTCCTCTTTCTCTCCTTCTTCCCTCCCATGGTGCCAAGCCCATTGACAGGGATGGCCTAAGGTGCTACGCCAGCGTGTCGAGCCAATGGTTGTAGCAGCTTTATAGGGTTCTTGGACATTTGGTGCACGAACAACGGTCCAACGGCTCCATCTCTCGTCTGGCAGCATAGGCCAAAGGAGACATCGGTTGATGATGTGGAGGGCAAGGTTGGGGCAATGTGTGTTGACGGTTGAGAGGCAATTCGATTTCAACCAAAAAATCCGGTTTAGTTTTTCTGGTTTTTTATTATTTTGGTTTTTTTGAATTAACAACCAAAATTCTAACAAAAAATTGAGGAACAAATAGTTCAGTTTTTTTGGATTAAATCAAACTAATCAGACAAGAACAAAAGAAGGGGAGGTTCGAGGACTCCGACTTAGGGAACTTAGGGAGATGTAGCCGTAATCATCGGGATAGAGCACACCATTGGGAGACGCAGTTGCACGGGATGATGGAGCACCACCGGGAGGAGACGTAGCTACACCAGCTGTCGAAATGGTGGAGCGTGCTACTAAGATGAGATGCAGCAACACCCGTTGTCGAGTGGGTGGAGCGCACTGCTGGGATAGAGTGCGCTGCCAAGAGAAGACGCAGTCACACTGGCTTCTGAGATGGTGGAGCAACGTTAGGGGCCTAAGCACTGCCGTCATTGGGTGGAGATGGAGCTCTCTCCTATTTGGCATTGAGAGATTTCCGTTTGAGTTTGATGACTTAGGCGATTTCCGTTTGATGACTTAGGCATCGGAGTAGCAAAGAGCGACTTAGGCCTTGGAGACTAGGGCAGCAGGTTGGCCCTGTTTTCCAGCATACTGGTTATTTCGATCAATGTGGTTAACCTGGGCCAAACAACTAAATTAAGCAAAACTATTTTGGTATTTCTAGTTCAGTTTTTAGTGGGATTTTTGGTTTTGCTATCCACTCCTAGCAGAGAAGGGCGCAAGATGACCCACTGTCGAGCTTGTACGAGTGCGCCAGTCTTATTGTTTGCTCACGTTGTCACGTGTGAGTCCTGCCATGAGCTTGCATCATACTGTGAAGCTTATCATGCTACATGATGCCCCATGCGCCCTCAAGCACGACGACAACGTGGTTGAGGTCCAAGATAAACCAATCTGGTGAATCTAGGCCCTAGGATGGCTAGATCAAGACACAATGCCTCTTAGAATTAGTATTCGGCACGCCGTCCGCTCAGAGTGTCATTTGCCACCCATTCCACCCAGAGAAAGGACAGAGAGGGGAGGGCGAGAGAGCATAGCCCTGTGCGAAATGGTCAGAATGAGGAAGGGGAACATGGTATAAAGAGGAAGAAAAAAGGGTGAAGAATAAAAAGATGTGACTGACAGGTGAAGGCCTACTTATTAGCTGGTAGCTGCAAGTGGATCCTACTTGCCATATTTTATTGAATTTAACAGGGAGGGGCGCTGGCTTCTTTAAGCTTTACCCCTAAAAACTATAGTTACATCACAAAATGAAAATGAAAATTATGGTTTGGTTTTGTTTTGGTTATTTTCTAATCTAAAGGCAACTCCTTTATAATTTAGATCTGTATTTGGTTTGCAAACTATACACTCGTAGCGTGTTTGTTGACTACACTAACTTGAGAGTCAAGCTCACACAGGATAGGATCATCGAGGATAGGATGTGACTATGCAATCAGTTTTATTTAGTTATCTGTATTTGGAGAGCCAGGCTCAACTATGATATTGTTTGGTAGTTTGGGTAGGAGAGACGAGATACAGCATGACTCATTTCCTTTGTTTCCGTCTAGCTTCGTCTTTGAATAATGATCAATTTTTTGTTTTTAATCAACTTTTTATTTTTAATATCTAGTTAAAAAATGCTGCGCGAGCATAGAAGACAAGCATCAAGGAATCAAACAACCAAGGTTGCATGTGGTAGGCTCGGGTGGAGCCAGTGCAGCAACCAGATTCGCCTCGGTACTGCGTGGATTTCCAGTCCTGCCCTCAGAGCTTATTATATTTGCCTTTGACGGTGACTGAACTTCTTTTTAAAAAACTGACGGTGACTTATCACGAGCTAGCTGTAGCGCTAGGCGTATCTAGCGACATGCAGAAGATTCCGTGAATCCTACTACTGACACCAGCCCCGACAGTACGTGACAGTTTGTCCTCAGCTGAGCCGCCCGCGCAAACGCGTCTCAGTCGTTAAGGCCGGTGTCCATAACTAATTAATTAACTTCACCGTTTAGTCTTCAGATGCTACCTCCGTTATTATTAGATTATTCATTAATCACCTGCATAATGCCCCGTCGAGTATCTTAAGCTCGCAACAACACGTTGACCTTTAGTTGCCACGCAGGACAGGTGTATAACACGTGCGCGCTGCTGAACCAGCACTAGCTGTCACTGCCTAGAGCCTGAACTCCAAAGCAAAATGCACGTTGATAACTGATCGGTTCCTCCAAAAGATGACCAATCCTATGCGATCTGCTGATCTGCAATGCATATTGGTATTGCCATTTTGCCTTTGTAGAGTGCAGTGCTCAACTGCCCATGGCTTTGATAAGATGTACGAGCGGACGACTACATCTAGTCTGCCTGCAAAAACAAAGTAGAAATAAGCACGTCTAAGTTCTGTTGAAGTTTAGCGGGACGTTTCGTTTCATCTATAACAGTAATCTATATCTATACTACGAGTTTTTCTTTTCTATAACCACCCCGTTTATTGTACATCGAACATCTCTGGCCATCCGATCAAAGTCATCCAACGGACCAAATCCGCGCGATGTTTCGCCCCTGCCTTTTCCGCCATCCAACAGAACAACACGGGCTCGCCCCTATGCTCCGTCGTCGCCTCTCCTCGCGCCGCGCCCCGCTGCCCCCTCCCTTCTCTCCCCGCGCCCCGCCGCCTTCCTCCTCCCCCACCCAGCCGCCCCGTCCTCCTGCTCCTCCTGTCCTCCCCCTGCTGGCCCGCCGCCCCGTCTAGCTCCTCCTCCTCCTCTCGCCCGACCTCCTTTTGTCGGCCGGCCGCCCTCTCGCCGCAGCCCCCTCCCTCCTTTGCCCGGATCCTCCTCCCCCCACCGCCCCCCGCCCTGTCCAGCTCCTCCTCCTCCCCACCGGCATGGGCCTCCCCGTCGGCCGGCACATCGTCCCTGACCACCCCATAAGGCATCATCAAATCCATCATCTCTCACTCATCGTGTGATCTCCGTCTCTAATCGATTTTGATCTGGGACTGCTGGGATTTTCA
Organism: Stipa capillata; assembly: GCA_019208055.1. Classification (NCBI taxonomy): domain Eukaryota; kingdom Viridiplantae; phylum Streptophyta; class Magnoliopsida; order Poales; family Poaceae; genus Stipa; species Stipa capillata. The sequence goes on from JAGXJF010005277.1 coordinate 116,338, forward strand.
CCGTCCCAGAGAGGTGCAGCTGCCAGTGAACGACGAGCTAGTGGACAACGGCACGCTCTTCCCGGAGCCCTGCGTCAACCGCCTCGCCCCGCACATCGGCAAGGACGATCCGAACCTCCTTCCCCTCCTACTATCGCAATACCTCCAATGCAATTTGTGTTGCATTGCATCGGTTTGATTCTGATGTGTTTTGATTGCTGTGCTTGTGTGGTTGGTTGGGCAGTACGAGGCGCTGGCGTGGTTGTGCGGAGGGCTGAGCTTTTGGGTTGTTTAAACTGAATTGTGTGGTGCTCATTTTTCTCAGTGTGGTATCTTGTGCAACAAATGTATATCACGCCGCCCGACGCTGACATCTACTCCATTCCGAGGGTTCTCGCTCCCATGTCTTTGTTATTACTTATTTTAGGTGAATGTGAAAAATGGCCTAGAGGTGTTGTTTTTCTCATTGAAATTAGTACGTGAGGTGCAAGAAGAAAGACTTTGGGCGCTACCATGTAAGCGAGCCACCGGTTGAGCATTTGCGTGATCCCCTGTACAAGATGGAGAGGGAGATTATGAAGGTATATGTGAGATTGTTGCCTACTCTGTTAGTTTTTTCTAACACTCCATTGTGGTTCTTGCTGTAATAAACCAAGATGGACTGGTTCAATGTGGCTTGAAATTTGAGCAGCCATAAAGATTATGAAATTCTTCCCTAGGGTTTTGTCATGATCCGTGGTAACAATTGCTTGCCAAGGACATATCCCTGCGTATGGTAATTGTGACTTGTGAGGTAAAATTAATATCTTAATATGCATATGTAAGCTGCACTTCATGTGAAGTTAGCAGTGAAATACTGCAATTTCTGAAAAGCATCCCACTTGATGGATTTTATTTCTTCATGCAATAATTTCTTGAATTTATAGCTTTCCTTATGGGATGTGCAGTGCATTGTTTGTTGTCCTCACAGTCCAAAATATTTGTAGGTGCTAAGATAGGAATAAGTGAATAAGTAGAATTACATAGATTCCTTACTAACTAGCTTAGCTTAACCAGTGTAGTTGACAACAGTTAATCAATCATACTATCGATCACCATTATTTTTCTCAAATTGGCATAGCTCAACTTCCATGTTTATTGGGTACTCCATTATTTGGTTTTAGCACAAGATATGGGTTGATATTGCTATCTGATAGATGATCCTTTGATTACCATTTGATTTTGCTTATTGTGATATGTCAGTTGGTACTCAAGAACGGATTTAATTTGCACATCAGAAATAGCATTGCTCAATTTTAGTGATTCTTCTGCTTCGAAGAGTTCTCAAACTTCTATGAAAATTATTTTTGAGAGTTTTTACCATGTTCTTCTTGTAAGAACTGGTACACTTCTGTAGACATTGTAGTTGCAACTTATAGATTATCTTGGTTGAATCCTCAATAAACATGGACTAACATTTGGAATTTATCTGATGTATATACGTACTTTCTAATTTCTTGCTCCACGGTACAACCAAAAGGTGTATGTGTTTCACTTGATGTAAGCCTGTACTTTCTAATTGCTCGACTGCTCAATTTGTGATCCACGGGTGGGTGTCATGTCTGGACCTCCTGTTATATGTGCATCATTTTGTGACATGTTTTTCAAAGCTTGTTCAGAGGCATACTTTGCTGTTGATACAAAAACACAGGTAAACGCCTTCTACTCAAGTTATGTCTAATTTAAACAATCTGGGTGCATCGATCATTTATATCGTGCCAGTACAGTATGGTTGCCAATATCCATTCAGTACATTCGGAAATAACTAATACTGCATAAATATCTTTTTGTTGTGCTTGCAGAATCCTTAAAAGCTAAGAGATTTTCTTTTGTCAAAATCTTAAGACTCGATTCACCAATTTATCTGTAGTGGTGGCTACAACATTCAGATGTACTAGACCAGGCTGCAGCATTGAACTGATGAAGTTTGACATGGTAGGCTCTGCGACAGTATTTGGTGCTGCAAAAGCTTTGGGCCAAATCAAGCCTCCTGAAAATTACTTTCAATTTGCTCCTCGAATGCAGTTTTACCATTCTGCTACACTATAGATCTACTTATTTCCATATTCGGTGCATCTTTTTCCTGTTTTCATGATAAACATGTGTTAATAGAACCCTGAGAATGGTTTTTGGTTGGTGAGTCTGAGGTGAAAATTGTTAAGGCCAAACCCATTTTGCAATTCATTTGCAATCTGTTTACATGTTTTAAGTTAACCTTAAGTAGTAGACTAACAACTTTCGGATGCTTCTGCCCTGTAATATCTGATGCTTGCCTTAGAACTCAGTTTGACGTGCTGCACAGATAACTGATTAAGTTACTTGACAAATGGTCATGAAACAGGCTAGGTAAAGGTGTGTGCCAGCATGAGCAAAACTAGGGTGCTTGTTTGCGAGCATGCATTATTTGCACCTCTGAAATGTGTGTTTTGCCTAGCTTAATCTTATAATCTGCACTTGCATTTATTTTCTGCACCAAGTCATTTATTTTTTGTTATTTGTTGCATGGCTATCGTCAACTCTATTTTTTTTATAACAATAAGATTAACAGTTGTAGAATAAATTAAATTATGTTGTGTGGGCCCAAATTTATGGTGTACTCTGTATGATATGGACATTGTGATGGCAGTAGTATGTTTTGTCTGTGTCTGAAGTGTGTTTTCGCCGTGATGGTTGTCATACGGCCAACAGCGACCTGGAACCACAAATCTCTAAGAGGTGCTCCTCTCTCCTTGCCTCTTGCATCCTCTGATTCTCTGATTTTGATTTCCTGATTTGTGGTTTCTCTAAACATGATGTGTGTAGATATGAGAAAGAAGAGAAGAGAAGGAAGCTAGGAGAGAAGTTTGGTGGAGAAAATTTTGTTCCTGCGGTCCTTTGATTTTGATTTTATGATTTGTGGTTAATGTAGACATGAGTTACGCATATTTGGGAAAGAAGAGAATAGGAAGAAGTTACGAGGAGAAGTTGGGTGAAAAGCTTAGTGAAGAAGAACAAGGTAATGTTTTTCCTCTGATGTGTTCTTGTGAACAAAATTGACTTTGTTCCTTTGGTCCTCTGATTCTGATTTTCTGATTGCTTGTTGTAAACATGAGGTGTGTACATCTGGGAAACAAGTGAAGAGTAAGATGTTTGAATAGAAAGTTGGTGAACAAGAAGACCAAGGTGATTTCCTTTTTCCTCTGATGTGTTCTTGTCTACAAAATCAGCTTTTTAGTTTAGAGATAAATGCACCAAATATAATTATTGAGGATTAAGAACAAAGTCTAAACTCATGTTAAATCGCTGGAATTTTGGATTGGATAGCACCACATACTGATGCCCATATATAGTTAAAGAAAACTACCATATCTGAAACCAAATCACCAAAAGTATCATCACTTCCTTGTGCCTTAGGCACTAACACTGCCAAGTGCCAACTGAGAGGAGTTGCTACTTGCCAAAGGTTTCTCATTTTGCTCTCTTATGCTTATGTTGATCTCAGCTGTAGGTACGACTATGTAGTTGTGCTTCGTGATTCCAGTGCAACTGCAAATCACCTATGGATGACTCTTGATGGTACTGAGTTCTTGAAAACGGCAAATATGTTTGATTTGCAGTTTATTCCTAAACCTATGGAGTTCAAACATCCTGTTGGTGATGTAGCTACAGAGGTATCTTTTAATTAGATTGTGTCCGCATCCATTTTTGTTGGTAGTCATATAGAACTGTTGGCACTTGGCAGCATCAGTATACTCTCTTTTCAAAAGTGGATGATCATTACGTTTCATTTTCTATTTCTTTTCATTAGTTATGATCCTAAGTTAAGCACAGCTTTCCTTTCAGTTGTACTAAAAGAAGCCTTTCATTCAGTTCGTAAAGTACTTGTTTGACTTCATCTAGGCACCTTTGACCGGCCGCTATTGCGAGCGTGGTAGCAGAGTGGGCGGCCAGGACGTAGGCAACGACAAGGAGGTGCCGATAGATCTCCACCGCAGCAAAAAGCAAATACCAGATTCCATTGCCACCATACTCGATCTTTAAAATCCCGAAAGATTTTGGGGGATGACCGTTTGGTCTAGCGACTAGGGAGGCGATCCCGGGGGCGACCGCGGGGGGCGGCGGCTCATGTTGGCCCCGTAAGTGGGCTCGCCGGCACAAGGATCGCATTTTTCTTGCCTAGGGGAGGTGGGTGCTGGCGGTGGCCGGGGTGGCCAGGAAGGTGCGATCGAGGAGCTTGCGGGTCTCCGTGGCAACGACGAGGGGGTGTGATCTCTTGCTGGTGGGCGCTCGGACAAGGAGATTGTCTAGGAATTCTGGAACTTCATTGGCTTCCCAACGCGTCGGTCGCGGTTCTGGGAGGACGGAAACTCATCGGAGGAGGAGGATGGGGAGCGCAATGTGCACGTTGTTGCGCGTTGCACGTTGTCACCGGCGTCGTCCGTGCTCGTCCACGGGCGCGCCGCCCCCTGCCTAAGGTTGAGTGCGATGTCCCGGGGCCGTTGCGTGCTAAGGTGGGTCGCGGTAGGGGCCAGGGGTGGCTCCGGACGTGGCGAGGCCCTCTCCCGCGGTCTCGGCGGCCGCCGATCGTGGTCCTCAGGGATTTATTGCTGCAGTCTATTGGGGAGATTTCAAACTCAGATATTCAGTGCGAGAGGGCCCCGCCCTGTCAGTTCATCGGGCCGCGCCAGTGGGACCAAGTGCAGGTGGCAGATCTGATCGGGAGTGATATCCGCCGTCGTTCCAGTCGGATTTTTTTGCCAAAACTAGAGGTACGCAGCGTCTTTCTCAAATCCTTTTTTCTTTCGCCTAGACGTTTTCTCGCAGGCTTCAATCTACATCTGGTGATCCCACGCTTCGTCGTTCGTACGTGGCGGAGGTGGCCATGGGGGACCGTGGTGGGGGGTCTTCGTCATCTGGTGGCAATGTGCGACAGCTGAACCGACCGGGAGGGGAATTTCCGGTGGTGGGAGGCGGCAGCGGCGCTGGGCTTGCGGGCGGTTTCGGTGGCCGCAGCATGCCGTCGCTGCCATCTTTTCAGAATTTTGAGGAGGCTAAGGCGGCCGGTGTCCTGGGCGGCTTCAGGGGGGCGGCCGGACCTGGTGGCGCGCCGGGGGCCAGCTACTCCGTCGGCGCTTCGTCATCTAATCTGAGATGGGAGAGACAGGGCACTGGGGAGAGGTTGTGGGTCGACAGAGACCGTGATCGCCGTCTGCCCTATCAGCAGTTCGTGGAGAATCGGGGCCAGTGCGTGATCAATCCACCAATGCCGGTTGCTGTTCCGCGCCATCAGCAGAGGACGGTCGGCGCGGTGGCTGTTGTGGGACAACGTGGGAAGGCTCTGGTGCTTGAAGGCGCCCAATTTGCCACAGTTGCCGGGGGCGGCAAAGACTCAAAGAAGCAAAAACCATATTGTTTTCGTTGCAAGCTCAAGGGTCAGGTGCAAGAGGAGTGCACGGCCGTCTTGTATTGTGATATTTGTGATGCTGATGATCACCTTACGGCCAAATGTGCCGTTCTTAAAGTACCAAAACCTTACGCTCTCTTGTGTGGGTATGGTGGCGAAAGACTTGGTTTCTACTAGATCGCCTTACCAACCGACATTAAGAGTTCGGGGACTGGTGCTACTGCAAGTCCTATGGCGATTGTTACAGTCTCGGGTGGCCGCTTGGCGGTGGCAACCGTGGAGAACGAGATTCAACGCCTAGTGGCTACAAAATGGAGATGGGAGGCAATTCCCCATGGTGAAAATACTTTCCTAGTCGCCTTTCCGTCACAGGAGGTGCTCCAGCGTATGATTAACATTGAGTTTAAGCTCAAGTCCCATGGTGTCGTGCTGGAGTTTGGTTAGTGGAACTCTCAATCTGAGATCAAACCGACCTTCCAACTCGATGTCGTTTGGGTGCATGTCTCTGGGTGCCGCATGTGTTATGACATTACCTGGGTTTGTGGGCGGTCGGGACTATTGTCGGTGCTACCCAGGAGGTTGACATGCGATGCCTACATTGGTGGGGAATTGTGCACATTCGTGTTGCCATTCTGAACAAGGAACAATTGCCAGTGGAAACCGACATCGTTCTAGGCACGGTTGGATATGAGATCCGCTTTGCTCTTGAGGATGATTCCTTCACTGTTGATGAGGAGGTAGGTGGTGTTATCCCAATGGATAGGGATGATGGCGCTGGTGACAAGTCGCACAGCAGGGAGGAGGACCCCAAGGACGCTTCTGGCCCTAAGCGGGCTAAGAATTCCACCGCGGCATCAGGCAGTACTCCTATGGGTCAACACTCCTCAATGTCGGGTGTTTCGACAGCCATGATTGCTGTCACACCGGTTGCACCGCGGCCTCACTTCTCGCCTGGTTGCTCTAAGGTATCGCAGCACGTGGAGTCTTGCAATGCAGCTCCTGGCCTTGTCACCCTGGCTCCTGGCAGCTCCTACGCTGAGGTGGTGGCCAACGCGTCGCCGGCTGCTGCCACTTCTTCTCCGCCTACCGTGGCAGCTGCTGGGTCTGCTGCGGTCGGGGGTGGTGTGATCCTGTCTTCGGCTGCCACGGCAGCGGTTGCTCAGGACGCGGGTGTCTTGGGCCGGGGAATGGATGCGCCTGCGTCTCCGACACCTCTTCGGCGGAGTGCTCGCAACAGCACCTCCGCCTCCCCCTTGTCGTGCACGGTGGCGGATGAAGATGTGTTGGCTAGGGCCATGCGGAGGATAGCGGCCTGCAACTTGGAGCAACCAATTGGTACGTGCATGCAATCTCAACATTCTTTTCTCTCTTTTTCAGATTCTCGTATGTCTGATTTTGTTAGTAGACTTAGGGTGTCTCTTGCATGAATAATCAAGAAATTGGGTTTTCTATTGGTTCCATTAGACAATTGGAAGTTGATAGGACTACAGTCATTTCGAAAGTGAAACCTAGGCTTAATTTTGATGTTTTGTCTGCTTCGGATGACGAAGATAACGAAAATGGGATTGATAAACCTCTCCTAACCTCTTTGTGTGCTCAGCTAACCGATGAGGTGATGGATGAGCTAGACCTTGGCTACTCTAAGAGTGACCTTAAGGCGACCTCTCGTAAATCCAAAGCCTCCTCCTCAAAGAAAAAGAATAGAGCTGGCCAACATATGAAAAAATATAAACACTCTTCAAGAAATAAAAGTTCAAAATGAGAGGTATGTTCTGGAATAGCAGAGGTCTTGTGGACTTGGCTAAGATTAGATATATTTTTGATTGTGTAATTGATCACCGTTTGGACTTTGTGGCAATTCTTGAAACCGGCAAGAGCGCCTTCACAACATCGGCCTTGGACCACCTTTGTGCTGGTCGAGACTTTGTGTGGCATTGTCTTCCTCCTAGAGGTCGCTCTAGCGGAATCCTCTTGGGGATAAATCAAGAAATGGCATCGATTAGGGCCATGTCCGATGGAGAATTTCACGTGAAGTTTCATCTTCAGAATTATGCCGACAATTTCGTTTGGAGCCTCGTTGCCGTTTATGGGGCGGCACAGGACAACCTTAAGTCTGCATTCCTGGCAAAGTTGGTGCGCATTTGCTCCCACGACCCCAATCCAATGCTAATTGGCGGAGATTTTAATATTCTCCGGCAGCGTCGGGAGAAAAACAATAACCGCTTTGACCACCGATGGCCCTTCCTGTTCAATGCTGTTATCGACAGCTTGGATTTAAGGGAGATTGATTTATCGGGTCGTCAATTCACTTGGGCAAGCTTGCATACGCACCCGACTTATGAGAAATTGGATAGAGTTCTCATGTCTTCCGACTAGGAGTCCAAGTTTCCGTTAGTCACGGTGGTGGCGCTTGATCGTTCCCTGTCGGATCACACTCCTCTCCTTCTGGATATTAGCTCGGCGGCCTATCGCGGTATGAATAAGGCTTTCAAGTTTGAGCTTGGTTGGCTAAATCGCGAGGGCTTCGTCGATATGCTGTCAGCCATTTGGCGAGGGGAGTATAGAGGGAATAATCCCATGGAGAGGTGGCAAAATAGGATGCGCTCTTTACGCTGTCACCTAAGAGGGTGGGCCATTAATCTAATTGGAGCTTACAAGTTGGAAAAATGTCATCTCATTAATTTTATAGATGCTTTGGATAAGAAGGCGGAAAGTACCATGCTAACTGCTCAGGAAATTGATCTGAAATGTCAATCATCCGAGCGTCTAGCTAGGTTATTACGTGAGGAAGAAACTAAATGGTACCAACGTGCCAAGGTTAAATACCTGGTGGAAGCTGATAATAATACTAGCTATTTCCATAAGATAGCTAGTGGAAGGCGCTGTAAGCAGCGCTTATTTCAGCTCGTGGATGCCGACGGTTCGATAGTGGGGGAGGCGCTTCTTAAGTCGCATATCACCTCGTACTATAAAAACCTGTTTGATCCTGCTGAAACAAATTGTTGTTCACTGGTGGAATCCTAAAGGGAGGATATCCCTTAGCATTCTGAGTTGGATAATTTGAGCCTAGTTGCACCGTTCACTGAAAAGGAGGTCCGGGATGCAATTTTTCAGATGGAACATAATAAAGCACCGGGCCCTCATGGTTTCCCTGCTGAGTTCTACCAAGTTTTCTAGGATGTTCTTAAAGAGGACTTGATGGCTTTATTCCAACAATTCCACCAGGGTACGCTACCACTCTTTAGTTTGAACTTTGGAATTATAACGCTCTTACTGAAGTGCAAAGAGGCTATGCGCATTCAACAATATAGGCCAATTTTTTTACTTAATGTGAGTTTTAAAATCTTCACGAAAGTGATAACCAACCGACTTACTGGTGTGGCGGACAGGCTGGTACAGCCTACGCAAATTGCTTTCATGCGTGGTCGGCATATATTAGATGGGGTCCTCGTTTTACATGAAACTGTCCATGAGCTTCATCGAAAAAAACTGGGAGGGGTCCTTTTTAAAGTGGATTTTGAGAAGGCATATGATAAGGTCAAGTGGCCATTCCTTCTTCAAATGCTACGAATTAAGGGCTTCTCAGCGCAGTGGTGTAAATGGGTGGAGTCTATCATCACAGGAGGGAGTGTGGGTATAAAGATCCACCAACACGTTGGACCATATTTCGAAACGTGGAAAGGTCTGCGACAAGGTAATCCCCTCTCTCCCATTCTCTTTAATTTTGTGGCCGATATGTTGGCGGTGTTGATCAGCCGTGCTCGAGAACATGGTCTCATAAGTGGAGTGGTGCCTCATCTCATTGATGGCAGTTTATCGATTCTACAATATGCAGATGACACCATCCTTTTTCTAGAACATGATCTGGAAAAAGCCAAAAACTTAAAACTCATTCTGACCACCTTTGAGATGCTCTTGGGTTTGAAGATTAATTTCCACAAGAGCGAGATCTTCTGTTTTGGGGCTGCATGTGACGTCGCGGACCAGTACACTAGCCTTTTTGGCTGTGAGCTGGGTTCCCTTCCATTTCAATATCTTGGCATTCCGATACATTATCGGAAGCTCAGGAACTCCGACTGGAAGGCGGTGGAGGAGCGTTTCGAAAAACGCTTAAGTAGTTGGAAAGGCAAGCATCTGTCGTCAGGCGGTAGGTTGGTCCTAATTAATTCCGTGCTGAGCAGCTTGCCCATGTACATGCTTTCTTTCTTTGAAGTTCCTAAGGGCGTGTTGTCACGTTTGGATTACTTCCGATCTCGTTTCTTTTGGCAAAGCGATGAACACAAAAAGAAATATTGCTTGGCCAAATAGAATATTCCCTGCCGTCCTAAGGACCAAGGCGGATTGGGCATCCACGACTTAGGTGTTAAAAATGTTAGTTATTGTGCAAATGGCTGTTTAAACTTCTTAATGGGGATGGGATTTGGCAACAAATGATCCGTAACAAATACTTGGGATCTCAGCCGCTTACTCAAGTGGAATGGAGACCAGGTGATTCGCATTTTTGGGCTGGTCTCATGAGGGCTAAGCGAAATTTTTTCCGCTTTGGTTCCTTTGTGATTAAGGACGGGTCTCAAGTGCGTTTCTGGATAGACAAGTGGTTGGACCCAGCTCTGCTAATGGATCAATATCCGAACCTTTTTGGTATTGTTCGCAATAAGCATAGCACGCTCGCGGAGGTTCTCAATTCGACCCCGTTAAATGTCTCCTTCCATCGTTCCTTGGTTGGCCTAGCCCTTCAAGCCTGGGACCAACTACAAGCACGACTAACTTCGGTGCTTTTAGTAGATGGGATGGATTCCTTTCGCTGGGATATAACTAAGAGCAAGGAATACTCCGTCCAATCTATGTATAAGGCTTTGCTTCTCACCCCAGGTAGGATCCAAAATAGACAACTGTGGAAATTGAGAGTTCCGGCAAAGGTTAAAGTCTTTCTTTGGTATATGCGCCGCGGTGTCATATTAACCAAGGATAATTTACTTAAAAGACGTTGGGTGGGCAACCCTAAATGCTGTTTTTGCCAACATGATGAATCCATTCAGCATTTATTTTTTGACTGTCACTTTGCGCGTGTCGTGTGGCGTATCATTCAGGTGGCATCTAACTTGTTCGTGGGGTCTCTAACATGTTTGGAACTTGGCTGCGGGGTTTGAATAGCAAGTTGAGTGCTTTAGTCCTGGTGGGGGCAGCAGCGTTGTGTTGGTCATTGTGGCTTTGTCGAAATGATGTGGTTTTTCATAAGAGAAAAATTAACTCTCCTATGCAAGTTATACACTTTGTACACATTGGTTCCGTACCTGGTCTACGCTTCAGCGGTTGGAGGATCGACAGGTGGTGCTTGTAGCGTGTACCCAGCTGGAGAGGGTCGTCAGGGAGTTGTTCATCCACCATGGGTGGCGGCCTAGCACGCGGATTGCACCTCCTTGAGTTTTATTTTGTTCCTGTCATGCTACTATTTTATTTATGAGGCCGGGTTTGTCCCCGTGGTCATTTTGCTCTGTTTTTTATTCTTGGCTATGTGCATCGTCAGGTGCAGAGGCCGGATGTTTTTTGAACTCGTTTATTTTGTATCATCTTGATGCGATGAGCTTCCTTTTCAAAAAATGTAGGCACCTCCAAGTTACAAGGAGCCTGATTTTGAGACTCGTGCTTTGCAACATAGCAGAGTTAAGCTTAGCTGGGATGATGATGCACCAGAACGGCAGGTCTTGAGGCGAAAGTTCAATGATGATCAGGTTATTTCTGTTGTTCTTTTGATAAATTATTTTGTTTGCTAATGCTAAAAACTAAAAAAGATTCAGTTGCTCGTGACTATAAATGTGAAGAGTACTGTGTCTTCGCATTCAGCATTGTAGTCAATAATTTATTGTAATGCGGCTAAAAATATATATTTTGTAATGCATCACTTGTATTTTTCAGTTTTCTTTCTTCCTGGGAATAGCTGTGAGTTATACCCTTGCTGTTCTTATAAGATCACATAATTTAATAATGATGCCATGCATTTTGCTATATTTATTTTCTCATGAAATTTTCCTACCTGTTGTATCGTGTTTCTTGTCCTTTCATGTTCTTTGGTTTTACTCATATTCGGTGTTGAAATAAGTACAATGCAGGGACTATGGCATTGGCAGGTTTCGAAATTTTATTCAAGTGGAGAGTTAGCACTTGAAATGATCTACTATATTGATTGCTATGGAAGTTATAGGGATTCAAATGGAGAGTTAGCACTTGAAATGATCTACTATTGATTGCTATGGAAGTTATAGGATACAGTTCTTTTCCTTGCAGCAATAGTGTCCAAACCAGATTATTGTAGATTTACGATTGATTCAGAATCTTTTCATTGAACTATTAGCATGGCTGTCATAGTTAAGACTTCAGAAATATTGTACTTTGCGGTGAAGAATAGTGACGACTCTCATTGAATTTTCCTACCAATATCTGTGAATACAAGATTTCTTATATGGCAACATATCATGGAAGTTAAGAGGCCTGTTTTTACTAAAGTATCAGATGTATTGAATATATTCATATTTCACTGTAGAAAGCTACGTCGCGACATAACAAACCAAAGAAGGCGAACATAACCGAAATTTTCTCACAAGGTACTTGCTTCCTACGGTTATTGTCCTTTTCCTTTCGGTAGATTATTATTTCCTTATGTAACTCTTATTGCCGTTAAGTTTTCTCTTTTGTATACATCATTTCTAATTATTAGTTGGACTTGCGATTGTTCTACTTCAATAATTGAGAATCTTAGCATTTTACTCTGAATAATGATATAGTAAATATAAATCTATCAAATAAATTCTTGTTCCTTGCATATTTGTTATGTTGTTTAACTTTTGATTGTTATTTAGAAACCAAGACCCTTGAGGCAATTAGACTTGGAGAAGTCTTGTCAACATCTACAAAGGGGAACAAGCCCACAAGCGAAATATTGACGGAGTTCCATTAACCTATGTGTATTCGGCCATCAGATTTAGATGATGATCAGCTACAAAGGGCAGTTGAGAAAGCTGGGTAGTAAAATATGGATATTCAGCTATAATTTGTAATTAATCCCTTTGTTGTTCCATAGTAACACAAGGGTATTTTACTGTATCTGTAGTAAAGTATCGGTATGCAGCCATATTTTTAATAAAGTTGGCGTGTTTACATTTTTGAAACTAATATTTGACAGTTTCTGATATATTTTATCAAGTATATGTTACTGACATAGAGAAAGAACATGCGGAATTCTTCTCGAGAAAAATAACATTAAAAAGTAAAAAATATTAGTATAAGTTGCATATATTTAATTGAGACGTGCGTTGCACGTACAGGATTACTAGTAATTGTTCTTTTATTCCTCCACAAGAAAAAAAGAAACAGGTCGACGCATTTTACAAGGCCGTTCTCTGGTTTTACAGTTTCGTAATCTTTATTTCCGCCCTCCAAAGCTCCCTACCAACTCAGCTTCTTCTTCGCTCAAAAAAATAAAAAAATAAAAAAAGGAAACTCAGCTACTTCTTCTTTTATCCTACAGATTAGTTGTACAGTAGGAGGAGCAAGCGAACTGAACTCCTCAAAACTAGTCCAACTCGATCAGTAGCTCCACAGCATCACGTCGCCACCACAGCCGCCGCCGTTGCCGTCGTCGTCTCCGTCCATATGCGAGCTCTGCCAGTCACCGGCGCCGCCGCCCATCCCGTCGTAGTAGTACGAATGCTGGTCGAAGTCCATGTTCCGGTACATTGCGTAATCGTACGGCGCGGTCTGATCCTCCTGCTGGTGCATCATCATCATCGCGGGCGCCGCCGCCGCGGAGGCCGCCTCGGCGGCTGCGGAAGCGGTCGACGCCGCCGCCGCGGCGTTGTCGTGCGGGCACGCCTCGGCGAGCTCGATGGCGGCGCGGCGGATATCGTCGGGCGTGTGGAGCGTGGCCGGGTCGACGCGGAGCAGCCTGGCGGAGTCGGCGAAGTTGAGGCACGCGGCGCGGCCGCGGAGGGCGAGCGCGGCGACGTCGTGCGCCCGCGCCGCGGCCTCCGGGGTGGCGAAGGTGCCGAGCCAGATGCGCGACTTCTTGTTGGGCTCCCGCACCTCGCAGACCCACCGCCCCGCGGGGCCGCGCCGCCGCACCCCGCGGTACACCGGGTGCCGCGTCTCCCGGAACTTGGTCCGCCCGGCCGGCCGCTTGGGCGGCGCCGAAGTCACCGTCGCGTACTCCCCCTCGATGTCGCATCCCCCAACGCCGTAATCCATCGGTCTCCCTATATGAATCTCGCCGTGCGCGCAGCAGCTGGCAGCGATGGTGGTGAATGGTGATCGAGTTTTGGTGTTTGGTTTCTTGGGAGGAAGCGAGGAGCCGCGGGAGTATATATAGGATTCGGGCGAGGGGATAAAGTAAGGAGTTTGAAGGGGGCGCGTGGCGGGAGAGGGAAGATGAATCGCGGGGGGACGCGACGCGATGCGGCTGAGCTGGAAATGGCTGGACCTGTCTGCGTGGTGGTGGCAATGGTGTTGGGACTTGGTCGCGCGGGAGCAGTGCGTGCGTGCGTGCAGTGGGGCATGGCAGAGGTAGACGGGGAAGCCGTGTTTACGTCAGCGCGGCGTGGGCTTTGCTTCGCTTGGGGATTCGAAGGAATTTGAGGGAGTTAAGTAATCGAGCAGTACAAGAGTTGCACCAAGCAGAGACCGGCCGGGAGGCGTGGGCTGGCCACGTGTAGATGGCGACAGACTGACTTTCCCTCGATTTTGGGCGGCGGATGGACGGTACTACTGCACTCTACGGCTACGGTGTATTACTCCTTCGTAGTACGGTGGTACCTACTTTGGAACAAATTTTTGTAGAATTTCAGTTTATACGAGAGGCTTTTTGATCTAAGGAATAAAACCACCAAACTCGGTAGTCTAGGGCCACTGCGTCCTGCTTGATCTTATCTCACAAATGTCCTGCTTTATAAAGTAATCCCTTTGATCGCGAATGTAAATACTCGATCATTGCATGGAGTAATTGCTTGATATTAGTACGACTTAGGGTAAATGGGTAACTTTTCTAACTCTTTACCTATTTCGTGATTCTTGTATCAAGGCTTAAACTATGTACATTCTGTATCATAGGAGTAATAGAATAAAGACAAGCTAATGTGCTTCTTTGGATTTCAAATAAATTTTAGAGGATTGTAGTTATTTGAAATTTTTCTATCTGGGTTAGTTTGATATATGAAATTGCAATCCATAGAAATTTCTTTAAGACTCCTTTGCACCATACTCATAGGAAAAAATTTATTGACTCGATGCAACCTCTTGGAAAGATTCCTATATTCTTTCTTATAAGCAATTAAACATTCTCTCCATCATGTAAGACGTGACATTATAATTCTATGGATTTTCTATCCCTATATTTTGTGAATCATGTCAATCAATGTGGGAAAAAATATCATAGGGAATATTAATTCTAGGGCTAAGACCTGGTAGTACACATTGCAAGTAAGGGGATCTTAGCTAAAATTTTAAGAACAGCTCATACTTAAGACCCGGTCATAGCAAAAGGAGAGGAGAGAGAGAAGAGAAGGGATCCACATGGCAAAGAAATGAAATAGAGAGAAAGAGAAAGTGATATGTGAAAAAAATAAGTGATATTGTATTTAAATGTGGGTTTCACCAACTGAACCGAGTCTATACACTGGAACAAAATTTATAAGTTTAGACCCTTTTTCGTGTGGCAAAATTTACACTCCTCTAATAGTTTTATACATTGTGGATGCTCTAATAAACATGCACGTGGCATGCACCAAGCCCTATGCATAATGTGTGTTGAAAATAGAATCTTAGAGAATATTCATGTGTTAAGATCTAGTACACATTACAAGTAAGAGATTTTTCGCTACAATCGTAAGAACCAGTTTGTATTTAAGACCTAATTTATAATAAAAGGAAGGGAGAGAGATAAGAGAAATGACGACATGTTAGTGAGATAAAAATAAGAGAGGGAGTAAGAAGTGAGGAAAGAAGTAATATTTTATTTAGATACGGAAGCCTACTAAATAGATTTTGCACACAAACAAATTTATAAGCTTATACTTTTTTCCATGTGCAAAGTTTACAATTTTCGAAAGGTCTGAATATTATGGATGCTCTGACGTTCACCGCGAGTTCATAGTAAAAAGTTAGACACTCATTCATTATTAATGGATGACGATCATAAGATTCTCCTAAAAGAAAATTTTGCTCCTTACGGCACTAGACGGTGTTTCTTATGCGACTTAGGCTGTTTCCTAAAATAAGAAAGCACAGGAGCTCTGACTGACGTATATTTCTTCACCCAGGCCAGTGAGGTGATAGTGCCGCCACAGACAAACCGCATGGGGAAGCATGGCGCGCATTCGCACTACAGACGTAACACACACTGAATCACTGACACACCCCTTTGACCTCTCCCTCCCTCCCTTATTTTAAGCGCTCGTATGGGCACGTGAAGAGGCGGTGCCGGGGCCAAACTAGCAATCAACTCCCCAACACAAGCGGCGGGGATCCGCTGATTCGTTGGCTGGTTGCCCTCCCCGTCTGCCTTCCTGCCAGTGAGCCCGTTAGTTGGTTCGCGCCGCCCGCGCAAACGCGTGCGCCGCTAGCTACACCTGCGTGGGACGGTGACTGCGGGGTGCCGCCACGCCCGCGCCGGCGCTACGATTTTTTTTTGTACTAGTACCCTGCGGTGCGACACGAAATCGATCCCCTCCACTACTGTCAGCTGCCGCCGCTAACGCCTGGACAAAATCCACGGCACGGCGCGTGTCAGCGACCGACGATGCGTACGCATCCGGACCCAGCAAAACTCCCGATTTGACTCCCGAAGCTGCCGCGCGCGCTTATCCGGCTCCTCTTTTTGGTGGGATACGAGTACGTGACAGCCGCAGGTGCGCTCCTACTCCAGCGGCACGCCGACACGTGTCGGGCAACCCGAGGCATTCGACTTGACGTGGCAGTCGACCGGAGGGAGCGACCGCGCTGAGTCCGGATTGGGTGAGGGCGATGGGTATCGCGGCCGCATGTTGCCGTGGTCGGTCACATTCTTCTGCCCCCCTTGACGGGTCGTTTGAAGCATCTCATTTTCCCTGCAGCTTATTTTACTAAGAAAAGGCCAAAAATTAGTAGGGAAAGGGTTTTCCTACCTGCATTCGTAAGGAACGATGTTTCGGGAAAAGAACACGGGAAATAAACTTTCCCTGCAGTTTTAGATAGGATTCTTACTTTCCCTACCACTTGATTCCACTGCTAGGGAATGTTTTAAACGATAGGAAAATGAGTATTTCTAGTAGTGCTCCGTAAGTGTGTTTAAGTTTTTTCGAGACCAGAGTTCAGCTAAGTTCGAGTATCCAAAGTTTGAGTTATTCCTAGGTGAACGACAAGATTTGGAGATGTTATGAACTTCCAATGGAGCTTTGATTCGAGATGCTAGAATGGTTGTCTTTTGGACTTTGCAGAGTTGCAGGTCTTGATTAGCCCAAGCGACAAGCTTGTTGCTTACGCGCGTATTGGCTCAGCTTGGGCCATCTTTGGACTCGTCAGGCCTGCTTGTGTGGCTGGATGAGATCCGAGAGTATCCTAAAGACATAAGCTTCGCAGAAAATTTTGCAGAAAACTGTTTCCAGCAATGGATGCTGCGAGCTTTAATATTTCATCCAATAGTAACCTTGTAGTTGCATATTGTAGAAAAAAAACAGTTTTGATCCCTCAATTGTTACAAAGTCTATGTTTGGTCTTTCAATTCTATATCAAATATTTTTAGTCTCCTAAATGACCGTCTTGATTTGGTCTCCTGTCCTGCTAAGAACGGTTTCAACAATGATGTGGTGGAGGTTTCACGCACGTGACAACCAATCAGCACAAAAAATTTAGAGAAAGAATTAGAAAAAAGGGGGAAAATAAAAAAAGAAATGTTGAAAATTCTTTTTGGAAAACTCAGCTAATTCAAAGAAAAATCTATTACCAAATTTTTAGGTATCGTGATCACAGGATTTGCGAGCATATAGCAAAGATTATCTATTAAGGAAGTGTACATAGTTTGCTGATTTTTGAGGGTGATAGATTTGAAATTTAAATGGGTATTGGACCCTACCCGTTATATACAACTTAACATGAGGCTCGGTGG
This sequence comes from Stipa capillata, assembly GCA_019208055.1. NCBI lineage: Eukaryota > Viridiplantae > Streptophyta > Magnoliopsida > Poales > Poaceae > Stipa > Stipa capillata. The sequence continues at coordinate 133,869 of JAGXJF010005277.1, forward strand.
AAGAAATAACTCCAAAGGAGCTATCTCAAGAGAGCTACTGTATATTCCAATTTTAATCCAATTCAAATCTGAAATTCAAAATTATTTCAAAATTTATCAAACTGTTATAATAGATTATGATTTTAGAAGAAAATAGGAAAAAGAATGGAATCAATCGGAGCTACGACGAAGAAGTTGCGAGAATTTGAAGTTTTGCCGAAAGGGGAGGGATGATGTCATTGATCTAATCCGTAGATGTGCCTTAGATGTTGGGAAATGGAAGCATAAGGATGTTTGATACTGTTTATGTTTGCCCTAGAAGAAAGCGTATAACACTGAGAAGGGAGAGGAAAATATGCTTTTTGTGGAGTGGACGCAGTTTCCATGAATTAGCAGGAGAGAATATGCCTTCTCGTGGAGAAAACGTAAAACCACAAAAGCCACGTCCACTTAGTCCGTCACTGCCTGGGATGATTGGTGGGTCGATGGTTGTGGCCCACTAGGCTGAGCGCGTGGGCCAGGGCCTTGTTTAGGGGAGAGAGAGGAGTATCGAGAGGGGTTAGACGCAGGGGGTAGACCGGGGACAGCACTCACAAATGGCATTAGACTGCGTGCCGGTGGTCGATGGTGACTGAGTCGAGCAAGCGGCATTGAGGCTGCCTAGATAGAGGCAGCAGCCGCCTTTGACGGTGACGGGAGTGGAGGCATGGCATCGGAGATCTCGCCACCAGTGGCGGCATGCTGCGGTGCTTGGCCAGTTCCTCCGTCATTGGCCTGGACACCTCAGAGTTCCTATCGCTAGCGGCTCCTGTAATGTCGGTGAAGAAATCGGCGGTGCGGTGGGGTTTGCAATGAGGGGATCCGGTGGCACGCACGGGGTGGCTACTGCAGCTGCTCCTGTCGAAGGAGAGAGATCCTGGGGCAGCTTGGTTTGATGGATTCCGCCGGCGCTCGGGTAGACCATAGGGTATTGTGCTCACCGACATGCCCCTTGGCTATAGAGGAAGGTAGAGGGGGGACCAAGGAGGAAGAGGAGCAGAAGAAGAGAGCTGCGGTTGGGTCGAGTAGAGGAGAAGAGTAGATGAGTGGGAGGAGTAGAGGGACTCAGCTGTAGATGAGAAGAGAAGCGGGGAGCAAGAAGGAGGGAGGAGAAGGAGCTTGGGGACGAGAGGGGAGGTTAGGGCAGCTCAGGTGAGGAAGAAATGGGGAAGGTAGAGCTCAGGTCTTAGCTGGGGGAAGCAGGAGTGGAGTAAAGGGGAGGAGTGAGATGAGCACAGTTGAGGAGAAGCATGGGGAGGGAGGAGCTCGGTTTTATAGAATTAGTGGAAGAGATAAGGATGGAGTGGAGAAGGGGAGCATGTGGCCAGCTGTGTTATGGTCAAGGAGGGCTCGGCATGGTGTGTTCAAAGGAGGAAGATGGCCAGAGGAAGAAGACAATGAGAAAAGGTCAGCAAAGAACAGGAGAGAACAAGCCTAAATTCTTGCTTGAATTTTTAGGGTCAGAAATTGAATAGCAAATAGGGCATTTCTTTGCAAAAATGCATTATATATAAGGAGAGGAGGTTTTCCAAAAATTATGAAATTTTTTGGAAGTTTAAACTAGTGTAATTTGAGCTAGATTAAAAAGGGCTTAAATGTAAATTTGAATCAATTTGAAACTTTGAGAAGAGAAAAAGTTCCTGGGAATGGTTTTGAGATATATATGATAAAATATATCTCCCATGATTTTTGGGGAATTTTCCCAGGTTTAAAAATCAGGATTTCACCTGAATTTCAAAAGAGCTCAAAACGATATTTGAATTGTTTTTATATTTTTGAATTTAAGTTCCTTAATCTTTACATATTTGGTCTAGTATAGATATAAATATTCTTGGAAAATTTATTTGGATTTTTCTGAGGATTAAATCTAGGGGTCGTAGTTCAAGGGTCAGAACTGTCCAAGTTGTATATTTAGATGTAGTTTGAAATTTTTATACTAGATCTCCTTATTTTATTTTAAATTTAGGTATTTCTTAGTATTATACATTTTCTAGAATTTTCTCAGAATTTTTAGGTGAAGGGAATCATAGGGGAAGGTGGAATTGGGGTTTTATCTTTAAGGAGCGAGGCATCAGAGAAATAGGGCAAGGATCCAACGGTGCAATTATGACGCAAGGATGCCATGCAATATGGGGGCAATGTGGGAGTATGGATTCCCATATATCTTAGAAACATTTGGTCAATTGGATCTAGGGTTTAACCCCATAGATCGGAAGAATGAAGTCAAGGTTGCATATACATGTATACTGTTGGGGGTGTAGTGTATATATTTGCATATCTCCCTTTTAGGGTATGGGGAAGATCATGGGAAGAAGTATGGTATGAGGAAAGTGGTTTTGCACATATATATATGCTTTAATATTGCAGAAGGGCTTAACTTCGGACGCTGACCGAGGTTTACACCGACAAGATGAAGGGGGAAGGTATTGACTAGTTAGGGTCTCGACATCCTACGGTTCCAGGATGAAATGGTGGTGAAAATGAGGTGCATGATCACATGTGCAAGAGCAAAAGGAATACCAGGGCATCGGAGAAGTAGATTAGGGTTATGCAACAAGGAGAAAGAAAAGGTGGCGGACGTCTTGGTTTAGGTTTAGGGATATTTCCATAGAAGAGATGCGGGTCCGAATGACCATGCATGTATGTATGTTTTACATACCTTGGCGGTTAGGATGTCAGAAGAGATTAAGGTTACAGCACAATAGGAGCCGAGAGAAAAGGGTAGGACATAGAATTACCAACCTGCCATGAGGTGGATGGTACAAGGTAAAGATTTTTAAGCGGTATTATTTCTATGATTTGGCACACATATCTTTCCAACAAAAAGTTTTAGTTAGGTTTACTTAAGTTAAGTTATTAGCAACAAAATTGTAAACCCTAATTTTCGGGTTATTAGAAATCAGGGTGCTACACTTAGCGACATGAAACGGCTATGGTCATCGACGAGGAGTAAGTACTTCTTGCTGGATGGGGCCACAGAGGTTGCCGTGCACTAGGTCCATCACACGATCGGTGCGGTAGCGAGCCTGTTGCGGGAACGACTCCCGTCGTTGCCTCCCGGTGAGGTAGCTATCGCACACTTGATCCATCCGGTCAAAATGCTGTAGTCCATGCACCATCTCCTGATGTGCCATCTTTCGGGGTTCTTGGAAATTCCAGTGCCCAAAGCAAGCATGCCATCGCCATGCCTCATCCTCGAACTTCATAGCCAAACACACGGGTTGTGCAATGTCAAGTTTCAGAATGTACAACCGATTGTTGGTGCATTTTACATTCGCAAGTAGCTGATGCTACTGATTGCGCAGCCATAGGATGCCATTCTCGATCAATGTCTGGCACCCATTTTCGTCGAGCTGGCCAAAGCCCACGATGTTGCTCTGGAGGCTAGGGATGTAGTACATCCCTGACAGCGCACGGTGTTTGCTGTTGCGGCATGCGAACAGCACCGTGCCATGTCCACATATGTTCACGACCGAGCCATCTCCGAATTTCACAGAGCCCCGGACGCTGGTCATGTGGTTGCTGGCCCCAGTATCTAGGTACCACACATTGTCGCCCTAGTTGTGATCGCATCCCAACAGCATGCGTGCGCTCATCTCGTCAAGGTTGACAGTGACAGGGTCACTCTCGGTTATCGTCGCGGGTGCGCACACCCTCTCCATGAGCAAGGTGGGCTCATTGTCGTCTTGCACCTGCGTCAGATGCGCCTGCTCCTTGCGCTCGCGGTGCGGTTTGCGGCACTCCTTGGAGTAGTGCCCGAGATTGCTACAATTGAAGCATTTCCTTTTGCTCCGATCGCATGCACCCCAACACTGGAATCCTCCTGTGCTTCCATGGTTTTCCCGCCTGGCTTGCCACGGCCGCGTTGCTGCTAGTCGCGTCTGGCGCCCTTGGTGGAGCCTGAGTAACCCTCCTGGTCCCTTTTCTTCATGCAGGCGACGCACTCCTCCTCGCTGAGGAGTAAGGGCCCACAGGCATCGCGTCCTACCTCGCCATCATCATCATACCGATCCTCAGTGGCCTTGAGTCTCCCCACCAATTCCTCGATAGTCAAGGTGTTAAGATCAATTAGCAGCTCAATGGAAATTGCTACATGCGTATACTTCGGCAGCACGACACGGAGTAACTTCTTGACTACCTTCACCTCAGCGAGTGGCTCACCAAGAGTGCGGATGTTGTTGGCAAGGTTGTTCATGCATAGGGCAAACTTGTCGATTGCCTTGTCGAGCTCCTTCAACAGTGCCTGCACCTTGGCTTCACGAATGCATGCGTTGCCCATATGCATGGATCTCGCAGCGTCCCACGCCTCTTTGGCCGAATCTTTCATGGCCAATGTTGCTAGCATGTCCGGCATCACTGACTGTAGTATCGCCTGCAGCGCCATCCGGTCAGTGCGGAAATCCACATACCCGGGATCAATCACCTCCCAAACCCCCCGGGCCTGCATGGACACTCTCATCAAAAGTGCCCCACTTGATGAAGTTCGTGCGCATGAGAACTGGGTACCGCACGGGCACCATACTCTCCTTCACCTGCTACTGCATCGCCACCGCATGGCCATCCTAGCCATCGACAAAGCCGCTCCTTGCCTGCTCCTTGTGGGGCCGTCATAGTCACTCATGGACATGGTGGCGACCCTCACAGGACCAAAGCTGAACGTAGCTCTGATACCACTGTTAAGATTTTTTAGTAGGTGGATCAAACACAACGCGAACTCACCAGAGAAACCCACGACAAGAGAGCACACAATGCACACAAAGATTTTGTGTTGCGTACTCAATGCAGCTTTTCTATTTTTTCTTCCCCTTATTAACGATAGCAATAGAACGAAAAATTTATTACATGCATAAACCGAATTTCTCAAATCTGATTTAGCCGTGCCATCCCACGACCTCATCTCCGGCTCAGTTCTGCACATACTAAGCTTACTAATACCCTGGCATGAACTAGCACACCTCGGTTCTACAATTATTACATGCAGAAACACAAAGCATACTGAAAGAACTAATACGACGAATACATGCAACGAGATTATGTGACAATTCATGTAGGAGGGCGGCGCGGCTTCATGTGGGTGTGGCCGACGTTGAGTGCTGGCAACGGCGTACGGGCCAGCGGCCACGTGTGGGCCACAGCCTGCGGCGGTGCAGTGCGCGGTGGCTCGTAAGGGAGCTGCAGGTAGCGTGATGGTGATGCCGTCGCGATGGTAGAGGCCGATGGTGCGAGGCGGAGCGACGCGTGGCTGCATAGACGTGGCCGCCGGCGTGCCATGCGTGTGGTCCACCGGCCGGGCGGTCGTACAAGTCAGTGCTAGTGGCGCGACCTGGGGGTGCGGTGACTGTGCAATGCCACAACATGTGCGGCGCGGTGCACGGTGGCTGCGGTGACCGTGTACAGGCCGCCGGTCTCGTGTGGGAAGCGTGGCATGTGCCAGTGAGGCCGCCGTGTGGGGTGCAGGCATGCATCGGTGGCGGCTCGCTCGTGGCTGACGCGAATGACGACCGGCTGGCGACGTGCGTCATCATGCAGGATGATGACTGCGCGTGGGCTGGCGTTGCACCTTGCGGCTGTGCTGGGCTCGCCATACGTGCATACATGCGGCGCTGGCGTGCCTTCGAGCAGTGAGTACTCCATGACCAATCGATGTACATGTGCATGGAAATGCAAAAGGAATCAACCAATCGATGCTTCTCATGCAGGAACTGATCTAACCATACATTCCAAAGCTTGCGTGTGGCCATGGACAGCGTGTGCGGGCGCTGTTTTGTTCCATGAATTCTACGATACCATCAACAATCCTCCATGTAATTTTAGTCAATAGATCAGCAATGATTGACAGAGGGAATTTCACGTCGTGAAAATCATCCGCACAAGATCAAGTATGAGCATAAAAGTGAAATTTAGAATGCGAGATCGTGTAGGAAATACAAGCAATTGTAAAAAAATCATACATCATTGATCCATTTTCGACGTTACCTTCTCGTTTGCCTAGATCAAGGCATGAAGAGCGTCATGCTAATAACATGTTGTGTAACCTTTACCGAAGAGTCTTGTCCTCAAGTTGCAAATGAGATCATGGAGACGCGCACACACAGTAAGTAAAATTGATACAGAGATGTAGGGGCATAATTTTTCTCTTCTCTTTATTTCTCTTGTTTTCAACAATACAAAGCAATAGATGAATACCCCTATTTATACTACTAGAATCCCTACTTAGGGGTCAAGATAAGAGCCCATCAAAATGTTTTAACGAAGGAAATCACCCCTTAGCTCAGATAATGGTTTTCCAACAGTTCTTAGGGGGTGTTTGGTTGGGCTTTTCAGCAGCTTTTCACTGGAAAAAGCTGCAGCCCAACCAAACGGCCAGCTTTTCAGCAGCTTTTGCCAACGATAGATGTGGGCTTTGCAGTGCAAATTCAGCTGTTTGGAAAAGCTGCCTTTTACCAGCTTTTTGCAATATGCTGAAGCTTCAATGCTCATTTTCCAAAATGATGTAGATGGTTTGGATCAACCAAAAGCCATATAGTCACCTTCCCACAGCCACAGCAGCTTTTCCAAACAGCCAGCCAACAGCAGCTTTATCAACAGCCACAGCCCAATCAAACAGGCCCTTAGGCCCTGGTTGGTTGGGCTTTTCAGCAGCTTTTTATCGGAAAAAGCGGCAGCCCAACCAAATGGCCAACTTTTCAGTAGCTTTTGCCAATGGTAGCTGTAGGCTTTGCAATGTAAATTCAGCTATTTAGGAAAATTTCATTTTGCCAACTTTTTACAATTTGCTGATGTTTCAGTGTTCATTTTTTAAAATGCTGTAGATGGTTTGGATCAACCAAAAGCCATATGTTTACTTTCGCACAGACTCAGCAGTTTTTCTAGACAGTCAGCCAACAGTAACTTTGTTAATAGCCACAACCTAACTAAACAGACCTTTAGCTATAGATTTGTCTTCTTCTATGCATGGAGTTGTCTTACGTAAAGGCAAATGGACTTACACCTCTCTGCAGACGTCCTGTTAGAATAGTTGACTTGCCTCAGTTAGGATTTGTCGGATAAAAACATCAACTACCACGTGGTGCTGTATTCGGATGTCACAATATCTATTCATGCACGTTGCAAAAATATATACGTCCTCTAGGACGTGGGCGAGGTAAGTGCTAGCACTGACGTGCTCAACGTACTCCCGTGGAATCTCGTGATTCTGCAGTCCACGAGCTGCTGTCTGGTCTTGGAGATCCATGATGTTCACCGTGCCAGTATGGACTACGTTTCGACGACTCGCCATTAATGTTGACGAAGAGAGACTTTAAGATGGTTTCAACTTTCTGTGGTGAAACTAAGACCTAAGTTAATACATTAGGTTAATACGTGATGACATATATAGTCACCAAGACCTGTGTATATGCATGTCGAGGAGATATTGAGGAGACATGTTTTTGCATGATATTGAGGAGACACTGAAGCAACACAACGCACATCTCCGATGCAATCTCACGTACATACCCATCAAGAGCTTTCACCCATCACACCCCCCTGTGAGCCGCAATTCTAATGGTTTATTATTATTTTTCTTAATTGCACTTTTTATAACAAAAAAAAATCTAGATTGGTATAACTTGGTTCCACCGGATGGATGGTTTATATTTTTTCGATTAACGTGGAAATTTCTACGGAGGCTATAATTAATATAGTAATAGATAGATAGATAGATAGAAAAGAAGAGATGATTAAGATGTGCTCATGAGCAAGAATAATTCCGGTTAGTGTCAGACATCTAATGAAGAAGATGAAATTTATGGTCTTCTCGACGTAGAGGGAGATTGTCATATCTACAAGCCTCAGTAGTGCAACCCATCGAAGCTATGCCTGAGGTAACCAACCCATTCTCTAGTCAAATCGAATCTCTGGGACGAGATTCTGTAAAGAAGGATAGAGTTTTAACATCCTTACCATTTGGTAGTTTTTTTAAATTATCTAAAAATGAGGACTGGAATTTGTTTCTTGAACTAAATAAAGCTTAACTGGAACTTTCCTAATTATACTAATTTTAATTTCATTAATTCAATCATTAATTTTTTGACTTCAAATATTTTATGTGGCATTTGCAGCTTAATATATGCAAACTTGAATTTTTATGGATTTATGGGAGTCCATTTGGTTTTTGTCTGAGCTTTATTCAATTTCCTGGTATTTTCCTAAATGGAAAATACTTTTCTTTCCTCCCTAAGCTTCCTTCGGTCATAGCCCAGTTCCTTCGCACACCTTCTGTTCCTAGCCAACCCTCCTCCTTCTTCTCCTCTCTTCTTTCCTGAGTGGGCCTGGCCTATCTGCCGGTCCAATCTAGGCCATGATATCGGCCTACCTCCCTCTCCTTTCTCAGCCCATATCACGACCCATTTGAGCGGGCAGCCAGGCGGTGCATTGCTCCTTCCTTCCAGCACCGGACTCCAGCCCAAGCATGATATGTTTGTCACCGCCCTCGGTGTCCCTATCGATGCCGCGTCCGCCTCGATGTCCACATCGAGGTGTCACGTTTGCCTCGATGTCCAGGCCCACCTCAAAAACCCTAGGTTGGAGCCTATTTAAGCCATCGCTCCTCGCCTTCCGCACACCTTGCTACATTGCACGCCGCTGCCACGCATGCCCTGGCACCGTCGCCCACAATGATGTCGCCGCATCATCCAATCAGCACTGACGGAGCCTCTCGACTTGATTCCTTATGCCATCAGGACCGCTCCAACGAGTGGAGTTTGCATCCGTGCTCAGTGGTCCGCACTATCCACTACACCAACGGGATCGACGTTGTCTTCACGAACTCCGCAAGCTCCCACCCGCTTCGTTCTTCGCGTATGATGAGCACCTACACAATTGCTCTCTGTTGCAACCTATTCTACCCACTGACCATTTTCCCTCAACTAATTGCTCTGCTCCTCCACATCGTCTCCGTCCTAGCTCACCGCCAGCGGCTGTGTGCGGCTCCCGTCATTCGGTCGAGACCACCAAAGACATCTACACGATACCACCATCCCTTTTTTTGTTTAGCGACCAAGACCATTGAGCCTTTCTCTTAGCGAGAACCCTATAGTTGTCGCTACCACAGTGGCACAACTCCTGCTTATACCCTCTCCACTTAAGAGGCACTTCTGACCATCTACATGATCATTAGATCATTAATTGTCAGAACCTCCTGGCATAGACCCATCAACCTGAGATACATTTTTCCACCATTGACGAGATTAGTAGATAGTCTATCGATTCTTTCTATCAACCAAAACCTAGTATTTAACTCACTTATTCCAAGGATTAGCTTGAACCCTAGTTCTGCCACCATCATTCCTTCCTATCATCTTATATTCTAAGCCCTGAGATGATGAGGGGCTTAACCTTATTCGTCATACTCTCATACTCTCCCATCTATATCCTCTTAACCATTGATGAAATCTTGAATCATCTACTCAATTGGTTCATTGGTGGAAACCCTATGGTTACCTTATAACTATCGAAATGATTCTTTGATCACTTGTTGATATTCTACTATCTACCTGAACCCCCAAAAAGAGACCATTAATTTTTCATTGAGCATCGTTTTATATTGTGTTCACTCAAGTTCTAACCATCATTAGTATTGTTAACACATATCTCGAAAAGGGTGTTAAATTCCACTAATCCCGACCTTTGACTAAAATCTGATGGCATCGGTTTATTCACACTATTGGTACCATCGCTGTCCCTAATGGTAGTACTTGGGGTAGGCCCTCACCTTCCCTAATCCTGTTTTCCACTATCGTATACCTTGCCATGACAGTGTCGTGAGTTGCTATATCCTTAATCCCTGTACCTTGAATTTGGACCACAATTCGATATCAGCAAACCATCGTAACTCTAACTATCACTATTCCTTCCGGTGGGCCCCGCTTACTGGTCAATTTTGTTACATTGACATGTGGACGCATGATCCAAAACCTATCTAACCTTAGGATATCCAAACCTAGGATGTTGTCTCGATTGACGAACACAAACCCTAGGTTTATATCGACCACCTACATCTGGAACACAATTCCATTCGTTTTCTTATGAGTCCCACATATCAGTTAGTAGCATGATACTAATTGATAGACCCCCTCATTGTGCATATCTGCTCCAAAAACCTATCGATGTTCATATAAGTCTTGTTTCCTTATGCCAATTATAGCATGACACCATCATGTGGGCCCCATAGGTCATATTCTTTTGATTCTCTCATTCGTTCATGTGCATTGCATCATGTAATATAACAATGATCCTGTGATATGGATTGATACTAGCTTGTGACATGATTCTTCCATCTTTTGTCGATATTCTGCTATGAAGCCTGAAACCAAATGTTCAAATAGTGGCATTCCCCCATTTCATATGAATGCCTCAATACCTTTATCCATATCTACACAATTTTCTTTCTCCTCTCAGATCAAACTCTAGTTGGTCGTAACCTTGTGTCATATTTTGATTTGTGGCATTGCCATCTTTATCGAGAATTCATGTACACCTTCTGTCTTTAGCCTTCAACCAAGATATGAATGTAAACTAGTTAGACTCAATCATAATCACTTACATGTGGTTCCCCCATGTGGTTTTCTATCTCTTGAAATCATTGATATGTGCTTCTCACCCATCAATCGATCGTAGCCATGCAATCTTTCATTTGTAAAACCTCTACACTTGATGGACCATGTCTATGAACCTAGTGCACATGTGTCCTATATTATTCTTGCCATATATAATTCATTTCCCAAATTATTTATAATTTTGGTATCACCCTTCTTTTCATCTTGTGAGATGATGTCCCTTCTCTCTTTCATCTAGATTTAATCTTTTGTTAGCAATCCCTTCATATTTCAAACTCTAGCCTTGATCTCCCCATCATCACTATGATTGCATTCTATTTCGTCTACGACAAGTAAGGAGTAACGAGATTGACACGTGGCAAATTCAAGGAGGAGAATGGAGAAATACGTCAACAAAGGCACGCGCCCTTGTTCTTGATCATGTTGATCATATATTTCTTAAAATCATTATTATGCTTATATTCTACAAACATGCATGTTATTTATTAAATGTTTTGTGATCCTTCCAAAACTAGACTTTACCCTGTTACCAAGTTATGTCTCTTAGATTAGAAGTCTATTTAGTATAGAGTTAATAATGCTTGACCATTGAAAGTAGTACCTTTTGATATTTCTTCCGCAAGGAATGTCCTGTTAAATGAATCATGATTACTTTGTTGACATCTTGGAAATTGTTCAGCATTCCTTTATCTGAAACTCTATCTAAACTCTACTGTAAGGTGTGGCATTGCTATCACATCTTCTTAGGGCCGATAAACATGTTGACCAATAAATGTAAACTAAGTGTAACCACATGCTAAATGGGCACTAACTTAGTTAAGTAGATAGTTCATGCTCGATATTGGCATAGCCGTACAACAGATGGGGTACGAGTTAGACATCACCTGCGACACAAAAGGGAAGTCCAAATTGTGAGGGTGTACTGTGACACAAAGCCTGATCAGCCTGATGCAAGGGGATGACTGTGTCCTGTGGATAAAGTGTAAAACTAATCGATTAGTCATATCCACGGTTATGGATGACACAATGACCCAATCAGGCCAAGGAACCTATCTTCTTTTCTTCCCAACTGCTTTTCCCTCTAAGTCTTTGGATAAGTATAGATGGTGATGAACTGTTGAGTTAAGGGGGTTAGACCTTCTCGACGAGTGTTGGTGGTTAGAATCTTCACTAAGTTATACCCTAGTGAACTTAAAATTGTTTGAATCTTCACTAAGTTATACCCTAGTGATCTTAAAATTATTTGAATCTATTATAGTAATTCGATTACTTAAAATGGTGTTTGTGTAAAAGAGTCATAAGCCTTCCTTTGTTAAAAGTCTATATGTAGCATTAGGTTAGGTTTTCCTAAAAAAGGGCACGCTGAGTACGCAAAATACTCATCGAGCATGTTTATTTTGGGCATGTTCAATAGCCATGAGGATGATATAAAAGACTGATGATTACTACAACAATGTGAGGAGTAGGTCACGTTTGACTCCATCGACTACCTGTGGCTGAGGTGGAGACTCTAAGCTTTATTAAATCACTGCGGTTCTAAATGGTAAGGGTAGAAGTCTTAAATCCTTTATTTGGCTGTGTGACTGCTATCATTCAAAAGTTTGCTAATAAATTTTGTGGTGTGTATAGTAATATTATTTCGACCGTGTTTATCAGGATCCAATTTCGGGCTTCCACATCTACGCTATCTTGGCACCTTGGCTAGACGAGCATAACACATTTAAATCAACGTTAGTGACAATTTAAACGTTCTATAAGAACGGGATGCGAGTAGCTTAAAGATGAAATGCCAAAGACGGTCTTGCTCCGATCATCCGGGATGTTATGGATTGATCAGCCTGCTGCTTGTTCTGATCCTGTTTATGAATAATCCGACTAATCAATCGTTCTGTATCTTATCCTGTTTACTGAATGGGGTGCCTAGGGAAACAGTTTAACTGTAGAAGGGGTTCACTCAGGGGACTGACCCTTTGTTCTCACTCTTATTTGTGTGGAAAACGATTTGCATCTATCGGTCGATGCATGAAAAAATTGGGCCTCTTTCCTACGGATGCTCTGCTCCCCTGCTCTGCATCTCCTATGTGCTGCGATCCGACCTGTCCGGAAGCTATGCAATTCGTTCGGCCAGTCAAGAGCCTCTTTGATTTAAAGAATTTTCATATGAACTTTATAAAATTATAATCTTTTAAAAAAGTTAATATTGATTATTTGATTTTTAGGATTGTAATTTTCCTATGAGCTCATTTGCATTCTATTTATAGGGAAATTTATAGACTTGACCTCTTGAAAAAATTTCTATGATACAATCAATCCTTCAAGAAGACATGACATTGCAATTCTATGTTTTCCTATTGATGCGTTTTTGGAACCGTGCGATCAAAGAGGCCTTAAATGAACGTGTAGCGGTTTGACCCATATGGATTGCGGTCACATAAGGCTTGTTTTCTTTAGGAGATGTAAGGCTTGTTTTCTCTGGAGCTTTGATCAGAGTGTGATATTTTCCATGAACTGCATTCATTTTGCTTCTTTCAGACTCTGCCTGTGAAGCTGCGATCGAGATCTTGTAGTCCCAGGAATATGTTGATTGCTTCTTCTGCTGAAAGCACATGCGGAAAAAAATAATATGATCTTGCGTTTCTTTCTTCTGTCCATTGCGCGCCGCGCACAGAACACATACGTTCCTCGTGTTTCATCGATCACTCAGCATGTCTTGCTGAGACGAAATATGATTGTTGGTGTCATTACGTGGATAGTCAACATAAAGTCTTAGAATCAAACAAAAAAGGCCGAACGAGATATGCAAGTCATGATTACCGACAAGATTGCAAGTAAACAAGCCATCACAAAATGAAATGGCGAAAGCATTCGCCTGTTTATGAAGTAAATCAAATCTTCTTACCAAAAAAACTTTTTTAACACTCACATTGCTACTTTGATGATAGGAGTATGGGAACCACATTCCACACGCAGCCCCGTTGGCACAATCCGGTTAAGTTTCCAATACACATGTAAAGATTTCTTCTCTATCGATTAACTCGAAATAGATGGAGAAAATAATATTGCGTGTATTACGTTACGCAGTCAACGATGTGATCACTATATGTTCAAAGGGTCCCTTAGAAAATTGCTCTGCATCTTCTCTTATGTATCGATTTTCCTTTTTTTTGAACGGTCTCGATTTTCCACGTTTAAGGGTCGATGAACTCAAACCTGAGTTCTGCATGCCTTTGCTTTTCACTCAAGTATGTGGTCCTACTACATGCCGTGCTGTTAAACAACCTCTTGTAATCTTCAGTTAAAAAAGAAGTGCTACAAGCTATCTTCTACGCTTTGATACTTTTCTCATCTCCGCAATGTGCCTCTCCATGTTGCTCTTTTCCCAGAGGCGCTTCATGACAAGATCCTCTTTCGTAAACTCATCTGAAACAAGATAGGGTAAAAGAAAAGAAGCTATGGTCATTCTGGTAATGCAAACGAATTCAAGTCTTTTTATAGATAAGTTAACGGGGCACTTGCTCGGTGACACAGCAAAGAGGATGTAAGTTGGGACAGAACATTGGCATCAAACTGACAAGTGCCCCCCACCACTCCCAAGTTCAAAAAGCGAGGAAGTGGAGCACTGGCAGTAAACACGCTTATGCTGGAAGCTTTTCTCTGGCAAGTACTTTACTGAGAAAACTACACGTTCACACCACAAGATTGGATGGTCCTCCAAACATTTGTGTCAGTGTTGAACATCGTATTTGACATGCCAGCACAGCTCTGGTACATGTCCGACAGGTGTTTTAGATGTATCAAGATTCAAGTCATGTAAAATCTCCATCATCATATAGATGCCACATTGTTTCATTGTGCCATCAGGACAAAAGGCTTCCCATTTTTGATAGTTCGTAAATTTGAAATATTTAGTCGATGAAAGGTCACTAATTTTTGACAATTAAACCATTTTGAGTACTTGGTGCATATGTTATTTGGATAGTCAGTTTCATAACTTAAAAGAAATATCCAGGAGAGATAGGGCTCATATCTGAAAATTGCAAGTATCTGATCTAACAATTGCAATTACGATTGGGAAAAAAAGGCATGAACAGAATATTTCAGAACCCCAAGAGAGTGCTAAACAAAAAGTAAAATGGCATAACAAAGAACCTACAGTCCCACACATCACAAAATGAAAGTGGTAATTACCAATATTTTGCCATGTAGTAGCAGGTATCTTAAGGGATGTCCGAGTCAAATAGCAAGCATCCTCCCATGCATATGGTAATTTCTTTACCCGGTATCTCCAAAACCAACAAATTTCCCAAGTAAGCAGCTGCCAAAAGAAAAATTATACAATAAAATTCAGTATGCTTCCGCTAATTTTTCAAATCGCACGCAGGTATTTGCAAAGTGTTGAAACCATAGGTGGGTAGTTTGCAATTTACTCCGTTGAAAACACAAATTTTAGAAGAGATAAACTGACCTTGCCAATGAAGTAAGGCAAAAGTATAAATTGGACACCATAGAGACTCCACACAGAGGGTTTCTCAACTCCCTGAATTTGCAAGTCGACTTCATTTCTAAGTTCATCTTCAACCTTCCTACATGAGAAACGATGCTATTATGGCCAGTCATGGTAAACCAATGCAAATGATATGCGAAAGATTAGGTCATTAGGAAATATCTTTAATACTATGACAGAATTGCATCATGCATAATATCGGAAAGGGAAAGCTTAACACATACCCAAGAACTGCACAATGATAACAGAATGTATCTTTCTACAACATGCAGTTTCTGAAAGGACAAAGAACCTAAAAGGGCAATGGAATCTATCAAGGTTGTTGAAATATTTCCAATATTATGTAGACAATACACAAGCCTTTAAACTTTGATACCTCATTTGGATCTAAACTACAAATGGAACTGGGCAGTAGGAACCAAAGCAGCCTTTCAATTCCCAGATAAGAAAATTTAGCCCAAAAAATCAAGCTTATTAGATGCCATTCTTACTTATCCATCTGCTTGTGACCCTTCTTTTTGCTTGCAATTCCTCCTGTTCGCTCAAACTCCAACGCTTTTAACCTATTTCTGTAAGCTGGGGTTTGCTTGACACTTTCTATGGCCTGCAAAAAGAGCATCACACTTTCAGTGTTTGTGATGGATAAGTCTCATGTGTACCTTGGTCTTTGTGGGGCTGGCTGTAGCATCTTAGCTAGGACAGCACTTTAGGCATCTTAGCTAGGACACAACTTTAGCATCTTAGACTAGCATCTTAGGACAGCACTTTAGCACCTTAGACTAGCATCTTAGACTAGCATCTTGGCATATGCTTGGCTGGCTAGCAGCCTATAAATATGTATCCCCAACCCCTCAGGTTGGCATGGCATTGAGAAATAAAACAGAAAATTGTCCCAACTCCTAGTGTCATCCTCTCTCGATGAGTGTGAGAGTTCTGCTACTACCAAGAGTGAGAATTCAGCGACTAACAGTTTGTACCGCTGTTAACAAAAACATAAGAGCTCTTGTTATGCTAAAGCATTTAATTGTCTTTCTATTATTCAAACGGAGAAAAGAATACATGATCTTCATTTAATTGTCTTTCTATTATTCAAATGGAGAAAAGAATACATGATCTTCTGTTTTATGCTGACACTCAACGACATTAAAAAAAGGCATAAGGCACAGTTCTCTAATTTTAAAGCTTTTCAAACCCAAAAAAAAACATCCATTCTTTTGAAAGCTACATTATGGATAGGATGTAAAATTGTCTAAAAGAGTTGAACATTTGGTTCATAAACAGCCAACCAGAACCACAGCTTAAAATTCCACAACCTTACTTTTGCATTTTTGTTCTATATCCATACCTGACTATACATTGTCAACTGGTTTATGTATTGGAATGCTGAAACAATTAGAAGAAGGCCAATCAACACAGCACGAGGATCCTATGACAAACATGAGGAGAAAATAGTTGCAGTAGTATAGGAATTATGCAGACATTGCTACTAAAAATTTCAGTGATAGAAAAATCGAACCGTTTTATGTCCGTAGTATGCTCGATAATACTGAGCAGTGTTGTAAAAGACCTGAAATGAAGAAGATAAATAAATAAAGCACACAATTGGCAATACGTATTTAACAGTGCTTGGTGGAAAGGACAAGTATCACAAGGTGACAACCGACTAGGCCACTTAACCTTATCAACATCAACGAAAGTCTAACATGGAAAATTTGACCTTATCCAGATCTATCAAACAAATTGCTATGAATAGACACTATGCGGTATCATATGGAGCGATGGAGCATATTTGTATCAATGGTTTCCATTGCTACGTTAGTCTATATTAGCATCATGGTCATATGTACAACTTGTGTTTCAAATGTGTCGCTTTTTCCCATCTAAAATCTGCATAATCAAACAATTAGCCTCTCATGGTAAACAAGAAGGCATAAAATAAATATTGCAGCCACACCAAAAGGTAAAATGGAGCAACATGCATACACACTCCAACTGTCTAACACACTAATAGCAACATAAAAGGTACAGTCGTTTTTTAGGTTAGACTTAAGACCTTTTAAAAATTAGGTTAGCACAGTTAATTTCTTAAGGACCATTACAATTTGGCAGGTGTTCTGAAGGATGAAAACAATCATGTGGTATTGTAGAACAATTTAATTAAGTCCATCTATTTTTGCATGATCAGACTCCAATAAATTGTTAAAGGAGCTCATCCATACTGTGCACATCTTTCAGGAAAATGAGATAAGCTTGCCTTGGTAAAGACAGAAAGAATCTAAAGTTTTGTTTAATAACGGTGGATGTTGGACAGTGTCATTTGACTCATTTATTTTCATTTCATTATATTTATTCTTGGAGTTAGGGAGATCTCTCATTCAATTAAGGGGCTAAAAGTCAGGAATAACCATAACTTCCAGTAGGATAACAAGAATTGTGGGCTGATCCATAATTCAAAACGTATTAATTAAACAGCACTATAGGTATCTTTTCATCTAACAATTTTGCGCTTAGCTTGCACTAAGACTTAAAACATCGTTACGATACTATCTGGCACGTTATGTTCCAATTATAGCTCCTCGTTCAGAAACTTTGGCAGAAATATTTAGTAGATACAGTTCGATTATTCATGCCTAATGGCCAGGAAGCCAGAGCATAACAAAGTAACTAGCCTTAGAAAGGTAGATAAACAGAAACTTTCTGGCTCTGGCACATAATTTTATGTGAACAGATAAAAAATTTACGGAATGTAAAAAAGTGGACAGACTTTCACAAATCCAAATATTTATATATAAATTTATGAAAAACATAATGCGTAATGGGATGCTGAAGCCAGACAGTTGGCCTTTTGTTTCAGATAATCAGAGCAAGAAGCAAGGGAATGAAGGTTTACCTCCTCTGGATGTGCAATAGCATAGTCATACTGCTCCCTAGTTGCTTCATCTTTTAGAATCTGATAGATACGAATGTAGACCAACTCAGGAACCAAACAACAACTGGAAGTGGCAGGTTATAAAAATAGCTGAAGTGTAGAGCAGGCCAGATGAAAAGAGTAGTCAACACAACATCAATGTGCTTCACAAGAGAAACTCTTTATACGGTTCATAGCCTAAATGGTGAAATAACTAAATTTCATAGCCTAACTAGTCTATACCACCTTGCAGTGGCATGTCAGGTAGCCTTTAGAGCAGCTAGTTTCACATCATAAACTGTATCAAACTGTTTTCTTCTAAAAAAAAGAGGCATTCACTGTACTGAATTGCGCAGCATTAATGAAATGAATTCGGAAATATACCGGCGAACATACGAAATCGTACACAATACGCACCAAGTCATGGAATTAAACAACGGATCTTGGATAACATAAACGGTTCAGCCATTAGCAGAAGGAGATGCAAACTCTGAGCAAGAAGAGACAGAACGTGCAGTCGGGCCAGACCTCGTAAGCATTGGCGACCTTGACGAACAGCTTCCGCGACTCCGGATCGGGGTTCTTGTCCGGGTGGCTGCACAGCACAATACATCCCAAGAAATGGGTCGGCGCCGCATCGCGTCGGGTTTAAGTCAGATGAACTGGGGGCCAAGAACCGATGGACGGCAGGAAGGCAGGAAGGGAACTCACTGTTTGAGGGAGAGCTTGTAGTAGGCCTTCCTGATCTCCGACGAGTTCGCGTCCTGCTTAACCCTGCGTTTCGCCGCGCACGGATTCGTGTGAGCACGGGCGAGACGAGAAACCGAGAAGAGAACGGAGCGGGGAGGAGGAGGAGGAGGAAGGGGCGAGATGGTACCCGAGGAGGTCGTAGCAGTCGTCCTCGTTGCAGTAGATGGCGTCGGAGGCTGGAAGGAGGAGGAGGAGGAGGAGGAGGAGGGAGAGGGGAGAAGCGGCAGCCATGGAGGCGGATCTGCCTTGCTGCTCTTGTCCACCTTTGGGCCGCTTCCCGTGGGGTTTAGCTTCTGAGTTAAAACAGATACAGCACGTGTATTTGCCACTTAAACAAATAAAAGGTATTTGATTGGGTTTTTTTAGCAGTTTTTCACTGGAAAAAGGTGTAGCTCAACAAAACGGTAAACTTTTCAGCAGTTTTTATCAACGGTAACTATGAGTTTTACAATATAAATTTAATTTTTTAGAAAAGCTATCTTTTACCAGCTTTTTGTAATGTGCTGAAATTTCTATGCTTATTTTTTAAAATGTTGTAGATGGTTTGGGTCAACCAAAAACCATATATTCACTTCTCCACAGACACAGCAGCTTTTTCAGACAGCCAGCCAACAGCAGCTTTGACAACAGTCACAGCCCAACCAAACAATTCCTAAAGTGTCATTGAACATGCGTGGGTTTCCAATTTTCATCTACCTTCCCTATTTTTCCCCAAGCTTACTCGTAGCCTTTGCTTCTCAACCTTAGTTTGTAACACATTTGACTGTGATAGAACAAAATAAAGAACAAACCACTGAAAGGCTCCTAATATTATAACAGAGTCGATTAATCATTTTCTATGTAATATCAGATATGCTTGGTTTGTGATGCGTTGACAAGGGATCACATAGTTTGTAACGAAATGCAAAACATGTATAGGTAGTGTTTTGTTTGTTTTTTAGCGATGTATAGATAGTGCTCAGTTACCGTGTGTAATAACCTGGGCTGATGTAGATCTGTATTTTTGTGGGCCGAATATATGAGGATGGATCGCTCAAATGGGCCGTGCTTGTAGAGGCGTCACACACATATTGATTTTTTGGAATAGAACATCATAACATTATACCTTTCATAAAGAGGAGTTAGAAAACTATATTGAAAGATCTATAATATCATAGCACTATAATATCATAGCATATATCTTTCATGAAAAAGAGTTTAGAAAGCTAACACCTTAACAGTCTTCTGCGAACCAAACTACAACTGGCAAAGCAAAAGCCAAAGTTGGATCACACGGTTCTAAACACATACTAATAAACAACTGGTTCAGCTTATACAATCTAGCTCTATGTACATATAATATGTTGACTCCTGCTTCGTTGTGTTAACCACTAAGAGTATCTAACAGTTTCTCTAAAATCTATTTTCCTTACTCTCTCCAAAAGATTATTTCTTTATAGCTCTTCTATCTCTAATAGTTTTTCTATATCTCACTCTCTTATATTTTATTTATATGTTTCAAATAATAATATATTTTAAACGGCTCAATAAATCTTACTATTCGTATAAGTGAAATCTAAAATTCCGCGAAGCGCAACTATACTCTAGTATAATATTCCTGTAAACACACTGATCATTCCATCCAACTACCTGCTTCGTATGCACTAACAATCTAAGAATGCGATTAAACATATATCTTTTCTACTTGGAATGAGTAGCACATGACTGAACTTTTTGCACAAGTGTACAAAAGTCTTATGTAAACTTCACTAATTCACCGTAGGTGACTTTTGTGCGCTCATAGTTAGTATGTGAACATGAATGTCTGACGGAATAATCGCAGCAAACGTTTCTATCGCATGTTCTGTGTTCTCCGGTAGACTCATCTCAAGCATCACAGCAATTGCTTTATCCGAACAGCCAGGGTATCCATTACAACTGCACCAAACCTACAAAAGAGAAGTCTTCTGAGTGCTCAAAACCAATAATGGAAACCTTGACGCATTCACGGTACTCTAGAGAAAATAGCAATGGGAAGCATAAAGATATATCAATTAGCATCGAGTAATTTTCTAGAAATGAAAAGTTAATTTAATCAAGTATATAACCAAGTAGGTTTCTTTTCGCGTATGATCCTGTCGACGATCGGTAAACCGTCGATCTTACAGTATTCGTGGAATGTGTATGTATTAGGGGTAGGGACCGCTAGGGCACAAGGCCAGAGGTATAATGGCAAGAAAAACGCTCTTTTTATACAGGTTCGGATCTCCCTCAGGATAACAACCCTACGTCATGTTCGTATATATTCAATGGAGAAACGTCTTATAAGGGAATCTGGAAGTTAGTGGCTATCATAGACCTAATCGTAGACTAATCTGCCTAGTTCTGCTACTCTCGACTCCTTCGAGGTGATGGGGCTTCAGGATCTGGATTAGCCTTCTGGATCTAACCTCGCTTGTCGATCTAACTTGACCTGTCCTCCCCTATGGGACTACTGACCCTTTATAGAGGGTTCATCTAGTCGTACCGTACATGGTCTTACGTCCGAGTAGGACTCTGACTTCCTCAAACATCGGGATGAACTTCCTAGTTTAAGGGATATCTTTCCTCCTTCTTAGAGGTTACCTTATCGTCCTGGGATCCTTATCAGATACGGGGTATACTTCGGTAATCCAGGAAATCATATATCAGATACTTCCTAATATACGGGATACTGTACTATTCATCGTCAAGCTCCCCATCAGTACGTGAAGTGAGGTCATGACTGTTCGGTAAAAAATATGTTCTTCTCGGGAAGTAGCTCCGAGTAGGCGAACTGAGTAATCCTTATCGACGACTTTTCCGAGTAGGTACGATCTCTACCGAGTAGTCGCAATAGCCTTATCGGAATGGCCGTTGAAAATCAAAGCTTTTCCGATTTAATCTGATCCGTCGATCACGGACACGCGTTCGCCTGGCAGATTTCTGGGAAATCGAACCGTTGTGGCGGAAATTTCGCGTGGCGATGAAGAATCTTTCCTTTTTCGGTGCTACTGTTTCGGCTGACATTAGCCGCAACGCAGCGCGCTTGTCGGCGTCGTGGGTTTGTCAGACCCTCTTTTTCCTGCGCAACTTCTCGCATGCGGGAAAAGCAACTATCCGCATTAAATGCGATGGAACAGATCGTGCCATTAACTGCGCTCGGTCAGGCGAAAATTGAAACCTTTAAGAAACCAAGAGTTGGGGTTTTTGCTCGCATCTCTCTCCGTTCCTTTAGCTTTCCCACCGTCTTCTTCCTTGCGATATGGCGGGGCGTTCGTCGGCTGGAAACCCATGGCCGCGTTCAGAACTAACCTAGGCAAGGCTCGCATCTTCTCTAGAACTGACTTTAATTCAGTCGACCTTTCAAGCCGAAATTCGCCCTGTTCTGAACGAGAGGGTTCCCATGCCTGATCCTGGTTGGCTGGTCATTTTTTCTGATTTCTTTCGGTGCGGGTTCTTTTTTCCTCCGTCTACCTTCCTGTCCTCTGTTTTCCAGTTCTACCGGGTCGAGATGATCAACCTCGATCCGGCCTCCTACACCATCCTGAGCGTATTCGCCCATCTGTGCGAAGCTTTCCTTGGAGTTCGTCCTCCTTTGGACCTCTTTAGATATTATCATAAACTGGAAAGGACGAAGAAGGAGGTTGTGGGAGGTGCAAGTTTCTGCCTTCGAGAAGAAAAAATCACAGAATACATAGATGTCACTGGGATCCGATCCTTCCCGGGGTGGGAAAATGAATGGTGTTACTGCCGTCCATCATCCACCTTGGGTATCAAACACTGGGGATCTACACCCGAAGTTGTACCCTCGTGGTCTGATGAGATAGCGCTGGATTCCCGCCTTAGGGGTCTAATCGATGAGATCAAGATCCTCCGGACACGTGGCCTGTCTTCCTTCGACGTCGCCGCTGATTTCGTTAGGTGCGGCATATGCCCCTTATGGTTGAGGGAGACGGGTGCCTGGGATTCCTCAAGTGACCCCTATCAGAGGCGAAAGAAAATGGGTAAGCCCCGTACCCTTTCTAAGATTGAAAGAAAAATTCTCGGGCTGCTCTGACTTCCCTTTTTTGATCAGCTCTCTCGGAATCGGAGGTGTTCGAGAAGGTGAAGACCCTTTTCAAAAAGACGCCTTCACCGGGTCGTCAAGATATCCTTCATCGCTACCCCTTCAGCCTCAAAATGTGCGTGAAGAGGTTCTCGCGGTAATCTTTTGTTTTCAAGACATCCGGCTTTTCTGGTCCAAATAGCACTGACTTTAGGTGTTATTTGATGGATCTCTTCAGCGAGAAGGACGCGGGGTCTCAGATCCTGAAGCGGGGCCCTCCCTTCCTAGTCGGGACTCAACCATCGCTGAGGATCAGCGTGATGAAGACGTCGGATGCCTTGGGGGTGGCTCAGAACAGATGAAGGAGAACACGCGGGGTGGACCAGAATCTCCTGCAATAACTCCCAAGCCGCCTTTCCAAGCTTCACCCCTTTCTCCTCGGGGAGCAAGTGCTCCTCCGGGTCGAAGAATACGCTCTGTCTCGTTGAAGAGAGCGAGGTACTCTCCCTTCATCTCCTCCTAGTCGGGCTTTTTGTACGTCGATCTAGGTGCTGAGCGTGACCTGTAGGGACCTATCTCCACTAAAGTCTGACAAACCGACTATCAGGAGGAGGCGCTTACCTGTCTCCAGATTCCTGCCTAGTCGAGGTCCGACTAGCGGGATGGATCTGCTTTCCCCTGATACGCGTCAGCCGACTTCTAGTCAGCAGGGCAGGGAGACTTCGGTCGAGGATGATCCAGTGGCGCTGCTCAGAACGTTGGTGGAGGTAAAAAGCGTCTCCACTTGTCCTCTGCCTTCTCCGTAAAATGTTCTGACCTTGGTGTTCCTCTCAGCGGGTCCAGGATAAATGGGACTCCGTTTGCGATGAGCTCCAGGGGCTTCGGGATCGATCGACTTAGCTTTCCGATGCTCTTTCCTAAGAGAAGGCAAGAGCTTCTTCTCTCGAGGACAAACTTGCAATGGTGACGGATCGCCTCGAGTCAGTACTTCTGTGAGAACCCTAGTTTCTAGGTTAGAGTTAAGTGTCGTGAGGTGGAAGCTAGGTCAGCTCGCGTTGCTAAGTTGACCCGAATCTACCGAGGAACGGCGAGAGTTACGTCGAGAGTTAGAGAAAGAGGGGAATGATTGGTTGTGCATTCATGGCACTTATCTCGAATACATCATACACATGCTCATGAAATTGAAATTTAAAACTTTATTGAGTATTGAATATCACAATATCATAATACAATAATATGATTACAAAAGAATAAATGAAGAAGAAATAAAAAAAATTACATAATGGAATATCTCTACCTATACATCAATATTAAACCCTAATCTCCAATTTTCGAGTCTTCAAACCTGGAGTTGTCGTGGAACACCAAGAGCCGAAGGGGGAAACCCTTCGGAAATGTTGGCGATCATTCGAGGTCATCGAGTATGGGCACTCGAGACCATTGGAGTCACGCCGTTGTTGTAGGAGGCAAGACTTTTTGAAATCAGGGTTTTGAAAACATATTTTAAAATAAGGTTGGTCTTACCGGCACAGTTCCGCCGACATCCGCAGGGTTAGCTGCGGGGGCAAAATAGTGCCGACGACCTAAAATAATTTTTAGTTTTCGAAAATAGTTTCTGTAAAACATTTTGTTTTCGAAAATGTTCGAGGGCCACGTGGCTAAGACCCTCATCGGACAATTCAATCTAATATATTATATATGGAGAAAAGAGGTGAGGATAGTAAAATATATTTTATTTTATCCTATACTACGTTGCCTCCATGAATTGGGTTTTTGAAAAGAAATGGTTTATTAAAGAGAAAATTGAGTCAAGGCAACCTTTTCCTTTGGGATTTATCCATCAGTAGCTTGCTTATACACTGAACCGAGGCAACAAGTGTGGATAAAGCATCAAGCACGGCAGCAGTGCACCCATCAGCTAAGGGAGACTGACCCAAGCCCAATAGCTTAGCATGTAAGGCAACCAAGTGAAAATATCAGTCAGAGTATATCCTGTAGTAGCCGACCAAGGTAAGGATAAGGCAACAGCGTATTGTGAATAGCTTGAGTGAGCCAAGGTAAGTAGCACAAAGCAACTGAGTAGAGCTAATGCCACAGCAGTAGTAGCCACCTGAAACTAGCACAGCCATATCCCAGTAGCAGCAGCTATTAGGGAGGAGTTCCAGAGGAGGAACCGAAGCCAAGCCAAGCTCTAGGAGAAAGCCATCAAAACAGAGTGAAGGGGAGCAAGGCAAGGCAGAGAAGGATCGGCCGAAGGGATCAGCAGGAGACCAGCTAAGGAGCAGGCCATCATGTAAATAGGAGGATCAGCTAAGGTGGAGAAGAGGGCAGGTCACTAGCAGGACCAGGAGAGCAAGGAGGAACAGCAACCTTAGGAGCCAACCCGCCATTGCAAGCTTAGGAGCAAGGTAAACATCACTTAGATTCTCACATCATGATCATGCCAAAGAGTTTAACATGATTTAATAAGACCCTCAGAACCTAATTCTCATCACAAGAATTTTTGTAGAGTTTTGGTAGCATCTGTTCTTATCATTGGCACCATAGGAACTCTCAAACAAAAATCCTCAGGTTTCTAGATTCATCATAGGGTTTTTAAAGGCAACTAGTGTAGTAATCTGTTCTTATCAGTTGTATTCTTTAGCCTTTCTCAAGCTTTCAGAGAAAACATCTCAGAGTATATGTTAAGGCAACCAAACAGGCCACATGTGTAGCAACTGTTCTTTCAGCCAAATAACTGACATGCATATGTATAGAAGTAGAAAATAGAGAGAGACTAGAATCAAGTGTAGGGCATCTGTTCCTACCAATTAAACAATCAAAAGTTCTAATGCCAAACTTTAGCATACTTAGCGAAGGAGCCAAGTAGTAGCTTTTGTTCTTCAGTCTGATAGCTGGCATATACACATACATCCATGCAGAAAATTAAAGCTAGAGATCAAGTGTTAACTGTTCTTATCAGAATACTCTTCTCAGAATTTCTTTTCTCAGAAAAGAACGTCACAATAGTAAACAAGCTAAACCCAGTAGAATATCTTGTTCCTTCAGTTAATAAAATTGATTTTAGACATGTGAACAAAAGAGACAGCAGGAAACAACTAAGGCCATGAAGAACATCATCAAGTAAGTGAATGAATCAGAAATTAAGTAAATCGTCTGTTTAACCAATTCTGTTGGCAAAGACCCAAAAGTTGAACACTAGCATAAACTAGCTTTGGAAGCAAGAAGTAGCATCTATTCTTACCAATTTTAGTTAAGAAATACTTCAAATCTTAACATCAGCCCTAGTTGTCTAAGACCAAGCTGATATCTGTTCTTTCTTAGACTAATAGCTTGACATTTATATAAGGAAATAGAGAGGAGCTAAGTTAAGTAGAGCATTGTTCTAATCAGGAAATAACTAATGCACACATATATGAAGGGAACATAAAGAGGTTAAGTTCAAGGATAGTATGTATTCCATCAGTTTAAGTGAACTGATGCATGTAAAGAATATTACTTAGCAGTCAAGTGTACCAGTTTTGAGCACAACCATAGTAGATTTTGAATCACATCAACTCGAATAAAGCAAAACTATTAGGCCGCCTGACCGTGTACAATTAATAGCAAACATTTAAATATCTTATATACATATAATCTTTTTAAGTATGCAGAACTAACAACATAAGGATATCTTCAATAGAATCCATCTCACTTCGGGAGCAAAGTTTGTCTTTCTAAATAGATGAGAAATTACTAGTATTTCTAGCTATGTCAGAAGGGTCCGAATTCTAAATTCCTAAACAGGGCAAAAATTGAGTCCTTCATATGCTAATAAAACATGTTTGATGCTAGCAGGATAACCATTAAACGAAGTCGCTCATACCATTAGAGTAATGGCTTTAGGTTTTCAATTCATTCCACATAAATAATTTTGGCCGAAGGGCAGGCATGCTAATAGTTCTACTGATATCAGTCACTAAGTATAGCAGTGCACATCAGCATGGCAGATTTTGTTTTTAGACATCCAAATGCATAATAGACCTTTAAGGCTTAAATTTGTTTAACCAACTTTA
Source organism: Stipa capillata (assembly GCA_019208055.1). NCBI lineage: Eukaryota > Viridiplantae > Streptophyta > Magnoliopsida > Poales > Poaceae > Stipa > Stipa capillata. Next base: position 160,747 of record JAGXJF010005277.1, read on the forward strand.
AGCTGCAATGAAGTCAAGTTAACTAATTAGCAATCGAAGTAATCTTTCCAAGCCAAAAAGATTCTCAGTGTAGCCGAACTAACCTCATATAACAAGAAATTGAGCATCCAAATACCAGCTCAGATCACCTTTTTCCTCAATTAAATGTTAATTAAATTGAACCATGCCACTCATGAATAGTCAAGCATCAATCGAATAATTACCGCGGCAAGAACCCTAGGGGGAATTAGGGATTTTAGGCAAGGAGAGAGTTGGGGAGGGGTAGCACTTACCGGAGAAAGGGGGTCGACGGCACCGGGCACAGCAGACGCCACCAGCAGGAGGCGGGCCGACGGAGCTCTGGTAGCGGAGCTGCGACGCCGGTCGCAGCCGTCCCGGGCGGCGGCCGAGGCGTGGCATCGGCCGGGGAGGTGGCGGAGCTGAAGGAGCAAGCTCGGGGGAGATCGAACAGCGGGCCCGAGCCTTAGGCTCAGGGCGGCGACGCCCGAGGCCATGGGAAGCTGGACGGGAGCATCGAGCAGGCTGGCGGAGCGACCCGAGGAGGGGGCAGCAAGACCCGAGGGGAGCACCGGTGACGGCGCGTGCTCGGGCGAGGCCGAGCCCGGACGAGCGACCAAGGCGGCGGCACAAAGAGGCTGAGGCGACGGCGCGGTCACCTGAGGAAGGAGAGAAGAGGAGCAGGCAGCGGTGCATAAGAAAAAAGAGAGAGCCCGGTCAGGTGGCACGAGTGAGAGAGAAAAAGAGTTAGGGAGGAGGTGAAGAAGGCAACGGTTTGGGCTTAGTGGGCCAGCGGGTTAGGGTTTGGTTTAGTAAGAAGAGAAAATAAGTAGCTAAATTCATCTAATTTTATTTAACCTTCTTCCTTTTAGGAAATAAAACCTAAGTTATGTTCTTTAGATCAAAAAAGTAGAAGAGGAGAATAGTGGTTACAAGTTAAAAATTTTACCTTAAAAATTCGATTATCTCCTTAATATAAAGATCACCATTGAAACATGGGTTAAATTGTTAAGTCAATTAAATTGGTTTGAACAATACTTTTAAGTAAAGTAAATCAATGTTAAAAGACTTAAGGTATGAATGCTCTTCTAAATAATTATAGATCTTCAAAAGAAATATGAAGGAAAAGAGATATAGATGTAAGTGTTCATCAAAAAGCAAATTGGAATCTAAAACAATTACTTAAGGAAAATTTCTTTTAAAAGAACCCAAATTTAGTTAAAATTTTGAATTAACTCTAAGTTGGAATAACATGTGTTATTCCCCCATAAAGAAATTGAGTTCTAAGTTAATCTCTTAAGATCCTTACTCGTTTTCCGAAATCAAGTAAATAAAGATTTAGTGAAGGTCCTGGACTTTAAGTAAAATGAACCAAAGGTAGGTTAATAGATGAGAGATCGACATAAATCTGGTAAATAACTAAAATTTAGTTACTCTTTTAAGAACTTATGAATTTTCAGAAAAGAAATGTTAGGTGACTTATACCTAATTCCATTAGAACATGTTGATGGACACCTCATCTCATGCATGCCATGACATGTCATTTACATTCATATTTTGTATCTTTGAATAAGTCCTTAACGGACTTTATTGCTTTCCTTGCCAGAAGCCGGAGTTCCACAAGTAAATCCTTCGAGCTCCATTTCCAATCCGATACCAGGCAAGTCTAGTTTCTTGTTCATATCCGTTGAGAACGTTTTCCAAAACTTCCCTCTTGTCTACAACCTGCAAAAAATCTATTTTCTAAAAGATGAATCAACTGTTGTTTTGTTGTTGGATCACCGGTTCTTGGGCGATGGCATGGTGGGTGATGAAATCCTGAAAAGGGTGCGGGTAGCATATTGGAAGGTGGATTTCATCACACGGGAACGTTTCATATAAGGTTAATGCAACCAATGATCGAATGTGCTTAAGGGCCGTAGCGATCGCGCTTACCACATACCCTGTATGGGCGGGGCTGAGCTAAAGTATCCTTTACCCTAGGTCTATACTCCCCCGGGAATGGAAGACCTCAATAGTTGTATCTGGAGTATCAACTGTTGAGAAGGTGGCGTCAACCGTATGTTGGTTGCCCACGAAGCGTTGTATCTGTATTATCAACGTGAGACCCGTAGTCCTTGCCCGTAGTGCAGGACTGCGACGCGGAGTATAACCGAGCGGGCGGTGAAACGGCTCTGTGATCATGGGTACGTGATCTGAGATTAGCTACCTCGGGTACATATTTATGATCGTTTGTGGGTACAGTTGCTCACCTCTGCAGAGTGTTATAGAATTGTGGCATTGTCACTCCGTGTTCCGGTTGGAACTACGAACCTGGCAAGAAAGGGATTCATCAGGAATCCTAGCAGCTTGTGAGACAGGAGATCATTAGTCTCTTAAACTAAAACTTGATTCTCTTACCTTTGAAAACTGCATTGCTTTTGGAGAACGTTGCTGTTCTCAGTAGATAGTGCATCAAACACCTCTTTGCTATTCCTAGACTTGTTGAGTACCTTCTGTACTCATCCTTCTATCTAGTTCCTTTGAGTAGACTGTGAGCCGACGACGGAGGAGGAGGTGATCTACATCGAGGTTGACGAAGAAGTTCCCGAAGAGCAAGCGACGACAAAGGAGGATGAAGGCGTCGACTACTACGTCGAGTTCCACGACGAAGGCAATATCGAGTAGAGTAGTAGGCCGTATGAGTGGTTAGGTGTAGATAAGACTTTTGCTGTAGCCAAACGATAACGGTTTTAAATTCCCCGTACTTTTGGGGATATGTTGTAAGACTTTCTGTTGTATTACGAGTTTGTAAATTGAGTTTGTAATATTTAGACCACTGCCATGCTTCTGTCATGCTACTCTGTGAGATATGTACAGTCGAGAAGGCACTTCGTCTATGCGTATCGCCGCAACTTCGAACAGCCGGTGTGTTCCTTCGGGTCACTGAGAGTTTCCCGGATCGGTTGGCGGAGTTGGATCGGGCAGCTCAAGATTTTGCTGGGCGTTCGCTTGCGGCCGAGAAGAGGATCCCGGAGGCGTGAACGTCTAGTCGATCTTGTATTTTCTACGTGCCAGACTTTGTTATGGGGATTTTTGAGTGTGTCTATTTTGGGATCTCATGTACTTTTTGACAAGTTTTTAATGTCGATCTGATCACCTTATCCTGCCCCCGACTGTGCACTCGAGGAATATTCTCGAGTGGACAGTCAAGTAGTCTTACACATAGAACTTCTGGAGCTGGTCGATGTTCCAGGAATTTGCTAAGACTCGGCCATCCTCCATTGCTAGTCGGAACGACCCTGGTCGAGTAACTTCGGCTACTGTGTAAGGACCTTCCCACTTGGGGGAGAGTTTATTGTTGTTACTCTTGTTCTGAACAAGTCGTAGAACGAGGTCCCCGACCTAGAGGGAGCGTCGTCGGACGTGCCTGTCATAATAACAACGGAGGTCCTGCTGATATCCGGTAGCGCAGAGTAAGGCTTGAGTTCATTTTTCCTCGATGAAATTGAGGTTGTCCTCTCGTCGAGGGGTTTCGTCCTTGTCGGCGTACAGCTCTACCCGTGGTGATTTTAGTGTAATCTCACAGGGGAGCATGGCCTCTGCTCCATATACCAAGCAGAATGGTGTTTCGCCCGTGGCATGACTTGCGGTTGTTTGCAGCGCCCAGAGGACTGAATACAGCTCTCGCACCCACGCCTTTGCGTCCGTGGAGAGTCTATCGAAGATGCAAGTCTTCATTCCTGGAGTATAAGCCCGTTGGCGCGTTTGACTTGGCCGTTACTTTGTGGATGGGCGACCGAGGTGTAGCAGATAGTGGTGCCCAGTCCGGCGCAGTACTCGATGAATTCTGCGCTGGAAAACTGGGTATCATTGTCGGTTATGATCCTACTCGAAACATCGAATCTGGTCATAACGTTTTTCATTATGAATCATTTTGCTGCTTCTGATGTGATCTGTACGACTGATTCGGCCTCGATCCATTTAGTAAACATGTCGATTGCGACGAATAGGAACTTATAGCCCCCGGGCACCACCGGGAAAGGTCCTAGGATATCCAGGACCCCACGTGGCGAACGGCCATGATAAGGGAATTGTCTGTAATGCTTGGGCAGGCTGGTGAATGCGTCTGCGGTGGAATTGGCATTGACGGCATCACTTCACTAACTCGTTCGCGTCACGAAGGGCTGTCAGCCAATAGAATCCTTGTCTAAAGGCCTTTCTGACCAGGGTTCAAAAAGATGCATGTGCCCTGTGCACCCCTCCATGGATCTCTTCGAGTAATTTCATAACCTGCGTCTGGGGTATACACCACATGAGCACTCCGTGAGCTCCTCTGCGGTAGAGGGCTCCGTCGACCAGGGAATACATCCTGGCACGTCGAGCAATCTGCTCGGAGAGTGTATCATCCTCAGGTGTAGTTCGATCGAGAAGGTACCTGCGGATGGGCTCCATCCACGAATCCTCAGGATCAAGGGTAGCGACAAGTTGCCCCACCACTCCCTTTGGAGCGTCCATGCCTGGTGATGTCCTTGAATGGTGCTCGGTGTTGAGCGTGACCATTCCTTCGTCCATGGGTTCGTGAGAAGCGATGGACGGCATCGAGATCCTTTCTACAAAGGCTCCGGGTGGGCATGGAGATCGGGAGGAAGCTAGGCAGGCAAGACTGTCGGCTCGGCAGTTGTCCTTCCGGGGGATATACCGTACTTCGTGACCGATGAACTTCTTCTCCAGCTTTCTCACCTTCGCTAGATAGGCTGCCATGTTTGGGTCTATAGTCTGATATTCCTTGGACACTTGTCTCGCTACCAGCTGTGAGTCCCCACTCACGAGGAGGCGATGGATACCAAGTGCGGAAGCGACTCTAAGACCGGCTAGCAGACCCTCGTACTCGGCCACGTTATTCGTGGCTGGGAAGTCGATCTGCAGTACATACTGCAGGCATTTTCCGGTTGGGGAAGTTAAAATAATCCCAGCCCCCGTGCCTTCGATGGTTAGGGAACTGTCGAAGTGTAGGGTCCAAATATCTTCTTTCGCCGCTGGTGACTCACTGACGTGGTCACGTTCGGTCCATTCAGTGACGAAATCGGCAAGTACTTGAGACTTGATGGTGGTGCGTCGCACGAAGTGGATGTCGAACTCTCCAAGTTCGACGGCCCATTTGGCGATCCGACCAATAGCATCACGGTTGCGGAGGATGTCTCCCAGAGGGTAGGTGGTTGGGGCCTTGATGGTGTGAGCCTGGAAGTAATGTCGAAGTTTACGAGATGTAGTGAGCACCGTGTATAGGAGTTTTTGAACCTGAGGGTAACGCTCCTTAGGTCCGTGTAGGATCTCGCTGACGTAGTAAACTGGCTGCTGAATTTTTTCTCGTTGTTCTGAAGTCCCACGTTCCACCGTCAATACTCCACTGACCGCTGATGGTCCAGCAGTGATGTAGAGAAATAAGTCTTCTTCTGGATTGGGCGCGACTAGCACAGGGGGGTAGTTAAATATTCTTTGAGCTTTTGAAATGCCCTTTCTAATTCCTCTATCCACTCGAAGCCGTCATGTCGTCATAGGTGTTTGAAGAAAAGAATTCCGCGATCTCCTAGTTGGGATATGAACCGACTCATGGCCGCCATACAACCTGTGAGTCTTTGGACATCTCGGACTGATTTTGGTGACCTCATTTCTGCAATTGCTCGTATCTTGTCGGGATTTGCTTCTATTCCTTGGTGTGACACTAGGAATTCAAGAAATTTCCTGGCGTCGACTCCGAAGGTACACTTCTCTGGATTCAGCATTATCCTACTTCTTCGAAGGTTGGTGAAGGTTTCCAGCAAGTCTAAGAGCAGATTTTCTTTCTTTTTTGTTTTTACGACGAGATCATTGACGTATGCTTCAACACTTTGACTGAGTTGGCTGTGGAGGGCGAGCTGCATTCCGCGTTGATGCGTTGCGCCCGTATTTTTTAATCTGAAAGGCATTTTTGAGTAGCAGAATACCCCAAACGGAGTTATAAAAGAGGTTTTTTCCTCATCTTCTCGACACATGCTTATCTGGTGATAACCTGAATAGGCATCGAGAAGGCTTAGATAGTCGCATCCAGACATGGAGTCCACTATCTGATCTATTCTGGGTACTGGGAAGGCGTCCTTAGGGCAAGCCTTGTTGAGGTCTGTGAAGTCGACACACATTCTCCATTTCCCATTGGCTTTTTTCACCATGACAGGGTTGGCGAGTCATTCGGGATGTTTGACTTCCCGGATAAATTTGGCCTTCAAGAGTTTCTCAATTTCCAACTTGATGGCCTCTTTCCGATCTGGAGCAAACCATCGGAGCTTCTGTTTTACAGGAGTGGCGTCCTGGCGGATAGCCAGTTTGTGCTTGATCACTTCCCTGGGGATTCCGGGCATATCGGATGGTTGCCATGCGAAAACATCCAAGTTGCTCTGGAGGAAAATGATGAGCGATGACTCCAGGTCTGGATCAAGGTTTGAACCGATCAGGACTGTCTTGGAGGGTTCCGCTGGGTCCAAGGGAATGACTTTCACCTCGCCGTGAGTTTTTACGGTTGTTTTGTCTTTGGAGGGAGCGTGCTCTTCATCCCCTTGAAGCGGTTGTACATGGTCGAGGCTACGCTTGTCGCAAAGCAGTGCTTTTTGAGGAGAGCTCTTTATCGTCAGAACGCCTTTGGGCTAGGCATCTTCATGCACTGGTAAGCATAGTGCGTTGTTGCCATGAATTTGGCCAAAGTCGGGCGTCCTAAGATAGCATTGTATGCCGTCTCGAAATAGACTACGTCGAACAGGATTCTCTCTGTTCGGAAGTTTTCAGGCGTTCCAAAGGTCACCGAGAGCGTGACCTGCCCAATCGGCGTGGCCGACGAGCCTGGCACGATGTCGTGAAACGCCTATGTCACCATCTGGATCGATGACCGTGGCACTTGCATTGCGTCGAGGGCTTTGGTGAATAGGATATTGAGGGAACTCCCTCCATCTATCAGTACCCGAGCCACTCGGGAGTAATTGATTGTTGGTTTGACCACGATCGGATATCGTCTTAGTCGAGCGCAGTTTTCGGGGCAGTCGGTTTGGTCGAATTTGATCTCGACCTCTGACCACTTAATGGCTCGAGGTACCTACGGTATGCTCGCAAGGACTTCTCGGGCGATCACCTTGTATTGCCTTTTCGATTCATAGGAGGACGAGCCCCCGAATATGTGCTCGATCGCTCTGACGTGCCCCTGGAAAGGCTCAGGAGAGGAGTCGTCATCGTCGGGAGTCGTGTCCCTGCTATTGTTCGTGACCTGCGGGTTCTCCCCGCAGAGCTTCTCTTTCTCCTCCTTAAGGTACTTCTTGAAGATGCGACATTGGCGCAGATCATGCGAGTCGGTCTGGTGGAAATCGCACCAGAGTTTGGACGGCTTGTCGGAGGAGTTCGTTTGCTTGTCCTTGGGGTGTGGTCGCCAAGTACGCTTTTCGGGGAGGTCGGCGAAGACTTCCTCATTTTTAGCTCTTTTCTCTCTATTCCCTCCGGATGACTTCTTCTTGTGTTTCGACTTCTTAGATTCGTCTCTAGTCCGGAGGGGAGAGCTGGTCGACCTGCCCTGCTGCTGTTTGATGTAGCGCAAGGTTTCCTCTGCACAAGCAGCTTTTTCGGCTAAGTCCATGAGCTGAGCCATGATCTTAGGAGGATGCATGATCAAGTCGTGCGTGCACATCTCGTTTCGGTTGCCCCGAGTAAAGGCGCGGATGACGTCAGAGTCGGTGATCTCAGGTATAGTGTTGCGGACAGCACTAAACCTTTTGGTAAATTCACGGAGCGTCTCATCTGACCTCTGGACGACTAGAAACAGGTCGTCCACTCGGCCAGGGCAGGGGTAGGTATACCTTGGAAGTTGCTGAGAAGCATGTCGTAGAGTTGTCCCCAGGAGCGGATCGTTCCCGGGGGTAGATTCATCAACCACATCCTGGCGGCCCCTCTGAGGGCTGTCGGGAGGTAGTTGGCCATTACCTTCTCGTTTCTACCTGTGGCCTCAATAGTTGTAGTGTAGATGGCTAAGAATTCTGAAGGGTTTGTGGAGCCATCGTATGACTCCAAGGTCCTGGGCTTGAAGCAAGATGGCCAGCGCACATATCGGAGTTCTTGGGATAGCGCTTGGCATCCG
>JAGXJF010005278.1:0-39161 GCA_019208055.1 Stipa capillata
CCCCCCTATCGGAGGCCACAGATCCAACAGTGTATTGATTGGATTTTAAATTTAAAATCTCTTGACTCTGATACCATATTAAATTATATGCATCAACCTGTTTACTCATCATCCTAACCTGAAAAAGAAGAACAAATATTATACTCCTACACACGCGTGCTACTCGTGTATAAGAAGCCAAACTAGCTCAGACATAAACTCCTGTGTTTCGACAGTCGGATCGTTTCTTAGGCCCTGTTTGGGTGTAGTGTAAATTTTTACACTTGTAAATAGTTTACACCTGTAATTTACTTGTCACAATAAAAATCTTTGTATACAAGGGTAATTAATTACCCTTGTAAATGGTGTTTGGGTAAAAAATTGTAAATACAAGTATTGAGCTATTCACCTGTAAGAGCATCCAAATAGTACCGCTATATTAGCAAAAATAAAGCTCCATAACAGCAAAAATAGTACCGCTATGCAAGCAAAAAAAGGACGTAAACCAACATACGAAATACTTGATGGCTGAATATTAGCAGCTAATAAAGCTCCATAACACGTTCACATGATAGCTGATTGGTCCGAAAGTGCAAAACTCTTGATAGAACTAAAACAGTAATAGGCCTACTAAGTGCAGGTTCTTGGATTAAGCCATTCAACAGATGAAGAATGGTGGCGCCGTGCCACAGACCAGACGGTCGCAGTCGAAGACATGGATAGCTATGACACAGCCATCACCACCCTCATCTACATTAGCCTACTTAGATGGCTGCCTCATCTTTCGGCGCTTCCTCTTTAGCCTCCTCATACGCTTCTTAATAACAAAGTAGAACCAAGTCAGAATAGCAAACCAAAAGAAGTTAATAAATCAAATCAGTGGCCCCATTGTAAGATAGGCTGCAATCCACAAATCTAGATGATCTTTAAGGCACTAAATATCACGAGTCATTGATAAAAATCATCAGCCATAGCATGTAAACTCCAGCACTAATAAGTCAAAGATAAAAATCATCAGCCATAGCATGTGCAGCAAGGATGCAGCAGAGACGATATGGAATCAGCAGCAAAGCAATCAGCCAAATGGTAACAAGAAGAATGCACTGTATCATCGTAGTACTGACCAATGGTCGGTCAAATGTAATGTTGTAGTATACAAAGGAAAAAGGTATCCTCATCATCTCCATATCAACGGAGTTATTGCTCTCATCTGTTCACTAAAGAATCGGCACCAAGAATGAAGAATCTAACATGGATCAAAGAATGAACCAATCGAGCCACCATCATCATATATTGGCCGTGGCTAAGAAAGTTCAGTAGAACAAACTCCACGATTTGATGATCAATCGTCATCAGAAAGCGCAATATATCTTGTGAGAATCAGCTTTGAGATTATGAGCAAGGATCAGTTTTCTTTTCTAATCACCAGTACACCAAAGAGGCCTAGGTCAAATACTTCTTGCAATACAGGCCTAGGTCAAATTTTTGGGAAATTTTTGTCCTCTTACAGTAGCTTCTTCTGGTATACCAAATTACCAGTACAGTAACTGAGTGCTATGTTCTCCCAGCACGAGAAAAAAAGAACTGGGTCTCATACTTCAGATGCAACGAAAACACCAAAATACTACTTTTTGGATCATCACAACATGAAACAATCCATGCTTGCATTTTTTCTGAACGAGTGAAGCATATAGAATGAGTGGGGTCAAGGAACAAAGATAATAGTAACAGGTATATAGAAGATGCAGTATGTTACAGGTATATAGAAGATAGTAGTATGATCAATCAATCCATTTCTTTCAGCACATTGAGAACTGATCAGTCAGTAACATCAACTAATCAATCAATCCTAACAGCTAACATCAATTAACCAAGAAATCAACAAGAGCATGGACCATATGGAGAGAGAGGAGGTTGTCGGATTTGAGGTTGCTCGGAGGAGCTCGGATTCGTCGGATTTGAAAAGCTGTGAAGGAGCCGAGCAGCGTCGACGGCGCGGTCGCGGTCACGCCCCTTGCGGCGTCACCTCCCTCGGACAACGGCGTCGGCTCCCTCGGACAGTGGCGTCGGCGGCGGCGTGATGCGGGCGGAAAGGTAGTGGCGGCGGGGAAGCCGAGAGGAAGGAGAGCAAGCGGCGCCCGGCGGCGGCCCGGCGTCGCCTTCCTCCCGGCGGCGGCCCGGCGTCGCCTTCTCGCCCGCCGTGCTCAGATCTAGCGGAGGCGAGCGTGGGGAGGAGGTGAGCGGTGGTCGACTTCTGTCTTTTTTTTCGTGGCCTCCGGAGGCCCGTAATATGTTTCGGGTGTAAGTGGCCCAATACCGGCCCAATACCAGGGAGTCCGAAAATGAAAACGGCCACCCAAACACAGTATTGGGCTTTGCTCGGAAAACAAATGGGCTCCGTAAATTACACCAGTTTTAGGCCAAAAAGGGCCATCCAAACAGGGCCTTATGAGCTCTTCTATTGAGACATGCATATACCTTCTCCTGAGCTCAAGGGAAGCTTAATCCTACCCCCATGCATGGCCCCATATGCAATATCCGCTTCCCCAAACAGGATAATACATGCAACATAATCTCCCCTTTTCTTTTTGACATCATGCAGTGTTATGAACACATTGAGTCGGGCCAGGCTTTTTCGGGGCCAGGCCCAGCAGATACACGGCTGCCCAGCCAGCCCAAGCCTAATCCTGGCCCATACTCTCCTTCACTCCTTCAGAGTCCAGACGTTAACAGGAAAGAAACGGACAAAGAAATCCCAGCAAGATTATATTTCCAAGTTCCTAGCTTGTTCTCAGTACGCCTCAAGACCGCTGTATGCATGTTTCCACGTCATGCACGTCCTGATCATCATCGATGGAGCATTCTAAGTAAACAAGTGCGCGCGTTATTGCACTCGCTTAAGTCGACACGCATGTACATCGCTGAATGCAACCTGATGGAATGAAGCGTACGTGTCGGAAGGGATGAATGAAGCGTGCATATATATATATATAGCGATCGCGCATGCTAGCTGTAGCATCATTGCACTGTACATGCACTATAACAGAAGTGACCCATGGGGTGTATATATGGATCGATATGATAACGAAAGTAACCTAGTGACAATGAAGTGGTACTATACATCGATCCCTCCGTCGCTAGATGTATATATATGGTGTTTTGAAATGTTCCATTAGATTATTTTTAACATAAAGTAATAAAGAAATCATGAAAGGATATTTCATAATGAAAATATATGAAGGATACTGTGCAAATAACGCTCGAATTTAAGCCTCAAATCGGGCAAGATTTTAAACCTATAGATGATGGGAAGGATCAAAAATGGATTCAGGAAACCGAACTCCTAAATTATTTGGGATTTTTCTGATGTTTAAAGCTAAGAGAATTAAGCTAGTTTCACATATAACTTAAATTTAAGTTTGAAACCGTTTGAGATTTTTGAACTAGACAGCATGCTTACAGTCTCAGTAACTTTGATCATTACTCTTTCTTTATTATTATGTAATTAAGTAAAAGAATAGAAAAATCTTATTTTTGAAAATATTTTTTGTGACAAATATAAAGATTGTATATATAGATACTAGTAGTCAAGTTAAAGAAGTTCGATAGCGTGCTCTCTAAAATGACATCTATTTCTGAATGAAGTTAGTATATCTTTAAACTATATGGCCGTCACTTTTATTTAGCAGAGGTGGCAGAGGTATTAGATAGACATACCCTATATGTTAAGGTGTACCGGTGAAGTATGCAAAATATCAAGGTGATAAATGCAAACCGAGTACCGTGGAGGCTAATAATTAAGATGGAGTGGAATGACCAGCTTAGAAGGCATACTTAACTGAGGGTGGAATTATATCAAAAACAACAAGTGTCTTAAACCAATTTATATTATACCTAACAATGTAATTCTCCTTTGGCTATATGTCATGTGAAAATACACATATTTTTGAAAATTTGAAAAACATAAAGTTTTAAAAATTCTCACAAAAATGGGACTACTAGGAAAGATGTATTCTACATACATCCCTGCAAAGTTTTAACATGATTCCTTTTACAAAATACAACAAAGACAAAATCGGCTATGAATAGTGTTAAAACTTAGTTTTGTTGTTTTTGTACACTATGCATAGCTGATTTTTTTTGTACCTCGCGATGTACATTGAATTTGTAGTTGAAAATGTTCATGGATGTATAAAACGTTCTTCACTAGTAGTACAATTTTCTTTTGAGAATTGTTAAAAACTTGCACATGTGCTTTTCAAAAGGTATTTTAGATTCTTAAAAAGATGCTCATTTTCACAGGATATGTGCCCAAAGTATATATTTGGTTTTCCCATGGGGAAGCTAGCCAAATAGGTTTCAAGCGAGTTTCATACAGGTTCTCATGGAGATTTTAAATTTCAAGCTAGGTCCGTATTTGAGATGCAACAAGGATGAAACATGTCCACAACATGCTGAAGCGCATATGAATGATTTTGATTTCCTCGAGCCTCCTGAAACTTCTTGAAACCCACTCAAGACTTCAATGAAACCTGTTGGAAATTTTAAAGAAAATAAAAAATTGGGACCCTTCATGAAACATATTCTATGTTTCAAACTATAACGAAATATGTGAATCTTGTCTCAAATTTGCTTGAAACTCCAACCTTGAAATCTAAAACCTTCATAAAACTTGGTCATAATGTGATTAGCGACCCAGGGGTAGAATATCTTGTCTCTATCTCCAATGAGTCGAGTAGTACCCAATTCTTGTGATCATTTAGATAGAACAACACTAGACGGCGACCGGTCGCTCGGTAGCCTTATCGGGCGACTGGTCCTTCTTCACCAGTCAACGCCTCCGCCTCCGTCTCCTCCCTCTTCCACTGGTGCCTCCGCCTCCTCGCTTTCCTGCCGCTGCCTCATCCGTTCTACACCATCGCTTAGCCTCACCTCGGTCGGATCTGGCCGACCACCGTCAGCGGCGGCCGTTGACAGCAAGTTGTGCCGATGTTACACGTCCGGCTGCCGGCTACCATCATCGCTGTCGCCTTTGCCGTCGTTGTTCATTTTCTTCCTCCTCCCCCTTCTTTCTCCTCGACTCCTCCCGATCTGACGTGTATCAAATGGTTGCGGAACGATCACCATGTAAGACCAGCGCGTGAACATTCTCTGCATAGATTTCTCGATCTAGATACACCCATTTTACTTATCGATGGTAAAAAAGAAGAGTGTTTGGCTGGATGATCTTTCATATTTAGCGAGGGAGGAAGTGCAGACTACAAAGCGTCAAATGAATGTTTATACCCCACAAAATAACTCCCAAGTTCGGTGCAATTTACATTGCCTTTGATTTTTTTTAGGCATCATTTGACTATAGACTTGGACACAGCTACAAACATACATACAATTGTCAAACAAAATTACAAGATGAGTAGATGATGACGTGCACCACAAGCCAATAACATATATTGGAAATGGAGTCCTCTATGCCACTGGTAAGTGGTTACCAGTGACGGTCTATCCGCTCGTCACTGGTAAGTATCTTATCAGTGACGTGCGGGCATGAGAGCCCGTCACTGGTAAGATAATTATCAGTGACGTGCTATATTTTCTGCCCGTCACTGGTAAGATATACAGCAGTGACGAGCTCTCCAGTCCGCACGTCACTGCTGTTATGAGAGGCCCAAGCACGTTGCTGCCGTGGTAGCAAAAACAGCCGTTTGGGCTGCCGCAGTAGCTATTTTGTCTGCTGCGGCAGCCAAAAGGGCTGTTTTTGCTGCCGCGGCAGCAACGTGCTTGGGTGCCGCGGCAGCAAAAACAGCCATTTTGGCTGCCGTGGCAGCAAAAACAGCCATATTCGCTGCCCCGGCAGGATCGCGTGAACTGTGGCGCTCTCCAGCCCCTGTGTACTGCAGGGGTCCTGGAGGGGGGTGTACCCCTTCGGTCGCCGTTGTCCTAGGGCGTGCCGCTGTGGCCTAATAGCGCTTGCGGCGATGCCTCGTTGCGTCGGCATCCTACGTGCCCGGTATGCTTCGAAGGCCACCTCGCTCGCGCTCTCGGATGTCGCACACGATAAGTACATATGTCAAACCGACTACGAAAGTAACAAGTGCCAATACGTAAATATGTCCAGAAACGTACAAAGTAGACCAGTTCGGGAATACACGACCACAAACACAATACATATGTTTCTCCGTTTCGAAGGGCCTATCTTCACGCTTTTTTCCCTCCTCTAGGGCCTAGCTGCATGTGGGCGCGCGAATGGGTCTTCGGTCGGGATTTGGCGAACTCGCTGCTCTGTGCGAGCGGCGTGTTCCTCCCTTGGGTCAGTGCCGGCGTAGAAAAGCCCCGTATCCGAGACGACGTCCTTGTTGATGATATTCGCAAACGCATTCTGGAGGCGTGCAAACTCTTGCTTCCAGTCATATGGCTTGTGCTTGAGGTTATTACTCCACTTGCGTATGTCGTCATATTTGCGAAACGTGTTCCGCGCCCGTACAAAGTCGTCCATGTGGCAGCAGACGTAGTAGCCACATGTCACACTATTCTCCGGCTGCTGTCTGCAACAGAAATCGGTCACGTGTTTGAAGCGTGGAGCGCCACTTCTTTTTACCATAGTTCCTCCTCCTCCCTTCTGTGCAAAGTCGAAGAGAGCATCATCCAGAACTTTCTTGAGCAGGATGTAGTCTTTCTTCTCCCTCTTCATGGAATCAAAGTAAACAGCTGTGCTTTGCTTCGGCATCAGCACTACGAGGATCCAGTGGTCGCTGCCCAGACATGTGAACAAACCAATATTAACCCACGAAGTTGGCTAGGTGCACAAGCAAAAGAGAAATTTACGAAAGCAGAAAGTAGAGAATGACTTACAAGGGATTGTAGGGCACGAGTAGGTAGTCCTTGCCCTTATGCGCTATCATCGCACTCACGAGGTATTCTTTCATAATCTCTCTACCTTCTTGGGAGCGAACATTTTTCTCGTGCATGTGAAACGGATCTGCTATTGCAACATCGAGAATCTTCAGGCGTCTGATCTCTCTGGTTAGGTGAAGCGCCCATAGCCTGACGAAGGATGCTTCGAGCCGATAAAGGTTGAACATGCCGAAGATCTCCGCGAAGTCCAGATAGAACTTGTCCGCGGGATACTGCTCGATGAAATGGAAACCCTCTGGCACCTTCGCCGTGTAATACGAGACATTCGTTTCATCGGGTCCTAATTCAATCTCTCGAATGTTCTGATGCAGAATCTTCATTTCGTTCGGGAGGACGTCGAACTCATCCTTTGGTACCATCGGGTGACCCGGGACGTGGTAGGGCCGCCATTGACGACCCGTTGCTCGCTGTCCTGATTGGGAAGATGCTGCGTACGTTAAGGATTTCTTCCCCCTCGCCCCACCCTGTCTATCGTAAGTACCGGTGCTAGCATGTGTCTTCTTCGCCCCTTTTTTGCTCGTGCGCTGCGTATCCAGGGATACGGCCCTCTAACCGGCCATCGCTTCTTTGACTGCGCCCATGAGTGTTTTAGGAGTCAACTTCGTCTGGGCTTCCTCGCCATGCTTGGGTGGCGGCGTATGTACAAATTCTCGTGCCTCTTCGTCACGAGGCATGCCATGCTCCGCGCCCTCCTCGGCATCCTCCATCTCCAAATCCCTGTAGGATAGAGGTGCGGAAATACCCAAAGGAGATGGTCTTGCTGATGGACTGTGGGCGTGGCTCAGCGAAGGTGCTGGACGATTGGAGGTCTCAATCAACTTTATCGCGTCCTTCGGCCACCTAAGAAAAAACCCCTTG
Source organism: Stipa capillata (assembly GCA_019208055.1). NCBI lineage: Eukaryota > Viridiplantae > Streptophyta > Magnoliopsida > Poales > Poaceae > Stipa > Stipa capillata. The sequence continues at coordinate 7,750 of JAGXJF010005278.1, forward strand.
CAGGCTCCCAGCTTTTTGTATCCCTCTTCAGGGGGGTCATTCAGAACCAAGTCCTCGAAGGTGCCGACCACCTTAGTCAACTCCACCCTCGCCATGTTTGGTGGTAAATCCACGCAGTGCATCCTGTTCTCCGGCGTTACTGGGTGGACTCGACCGTACGCGACCGTCACCATCGAGCCGAGTACTTGGGTCTGGAGATGGCACGGAGTTGTCACCTGCGGAACATATATACGGGTCATCGATGTTAGAGTCCAAACAACGAAATCTGTACGACACCGTTACGATTTGCTGAGCCGACGACCGCTTACCGTTAGGCCGTCGATGGAATTTGGTGACCCGGGGCCAACGCCCGAGACAGAGGGGCTACTACTCCTTGCAGCAGTGAAGGGCGGCGGCTGCGTATCCAGATTATAGGGCAGCGGCTGCGTATCAGGATGCATGGGCGGGCGTCGTAGTTGCTCATATAGAGGCCCTAACAGACGTTTCACAGCCGCCTCCACTCGTGCATCGAATTCTTCTTCTTGCTTGGCTTTCCTCCTCTCGCGGGCAGCCTCGCGGGTTTGGGGACAGTAATCAGCCCATCGAGCCCCATACCCGACGCCCATCACGCGGCCTCGAGTCTCCGGCTTCCCCAGAGCCTTGTTGATAGGGTCTTGCCACCTATCGGTACCGACAGAGTCCTGGGAGCTCTCAGGTTGCTGGCTCAGCTTTTTCTGCAAGGGACATGAACCGTTTAGAAACGTAATCTTTAGGAAATTAATCTACGTATGACAAATAAAGTAAAATGGGTTCAGAGGTTATCCGAGAAAGGGGGTTCTTTCCCGGCCGCAATCAACCTCGCATCCTCCTTGTCCCATTTAGGCCTCTTCCCTTGGTAACCACGGCTGCCGAGTCTGTGGTCACCCACGATCTTCCCCCGCATGTCCTTCCCCCAATCACTCTTCCTCCTGAATTCCTCGCCGGAGCAAGTTTGGATGAACTCGGTCCAGTCCGCCTCATCTATCGTAGGCCATTTCGGCTTTATCACGGTCTCGAAATCTTGATCCTTCATCTTATTGGCATGGTATCGCCACGTATTCAAGGATTTCGACATCATGCTGAGGGCTTTCATCGCGACTCTATTTCTGTCGGCCTCCGGGACGGAATACCTGCTGAATAGCCTGTCCAGGAGGAGAGTTCGAAGATGCTCGGTTTCTCTCGTCCTTATGTCGGGGGTTGTGATCTTCACCGTTTCACGCAGGATGCAGCCTACGGCGTTTGAGTACCCCTGTGCGGCTCCGTCCACTCGAGTAATTACGAACGTCTCGGTACTCAACTTGTTAGGTCTCCTAGGCGCGAGCCACCTTTTCCGCTTGGCTGGTGGAGCCCCGTCCGCCTGTTCTTCTTCAATACCGGTCTCGTACTCACGGCCGGTCCCTTCGTCACGATCGGTCGCGTCTTCAGCACCGCCGGACTCTTCGTGGGATGACTCGTACTCGTTGTTATCCCCGGCAGCAGGGTCGTCGACGATGGCCAGGTCCCGGGGAGCTTCGGCACGTCCCTCGATATCTCTGGACGACGCCGGAGCATCCGTTGGTGTCCGCGACGAAGAGGGAGAACTTCCCGCCATTTTCGGACTAAATGGAATTAAACTGTTAACCAAAATTTAACGGAAACAAATTTCGGCACGTTATTGAAATAAATTGTTGAAAATTCAAAATTTCGGCATGACCTTTGCTAAAATTATGCAAAATTGAGTATCGAACGTTGACAAAATGTTGACGAAGCAACATTTCGTCTAAACGTTGAACTCAGTTTCCCTGAAAAATAAACAAAGCAACGAATGTTGCCTCGGCTCGACGGCCGGTACCACAAGCATATATGAAATACATTCAGATCGTCATCTCACATTCATTTTTTTGCCATCGCAACAAATGACACTTTCATGTAAGAAAGATCATATTTACTAATTCTCAGTTGCTTAAAATTTTCATTAAAAGTCATCTAAAATCATATATTACTTAACCTAAAATTGTAGTATTAATGTCCGCAACTTTAATAAAAAATTACTATAATTTTTAGTTAGTTGTATATGAAGTGAGGTGGCATCAAAATAGCTAGATGTTGATCAAAAGGCTTAAAAGATGACCAAGATGTATAATCTTTTTTCAGTCAACTATAAATAGATAGACGGTCCTAAGAATATGCTTTGCTATTCCACGGTGGATCAAAGTGACAAAAATGGTGCAAATCTTAATGTAATTACAGTTAATAACAGTTGGTGACCAGATGCCATTGACTGGGAGCTCTCCAGCGTCATGCAAACAGTCCATGTCTCAGAAAAAGGGAAACAATACAGCCAGTCCAAGCCACGAGTTAGCTCATGTCAAAAGCAAAGGAGTGATCAGGAGCTCATAGTTCAGCAAGAAAAGGGCTCACTGTCACAGCTGATGCATGACCATGAAGCCTGTTTGGGTAGGCCGTCTAATTCTCAAGGATTAATTGGAATGCCCTAATATTAAGAAGTTACAGAGGGGGGGGGGAGCAGCAAGCTAACCCGAAGGCTCAGTGGCGGCGGTGAGAGCGGCCTCGAGCTCCTCGACGGAGTGCAGATGCGGCAGTTAGGGCAACTACGGGGGCGGCCGGCTGCAGATGGCGACGGCACGACGAGGGCGGCGTTCGGTGAGGGAGGCGGCGTCGATCCGGTGAGGGAGGCGGCGAGGGCAGCGTCCGGTGAGGGAGGCGGCGAGGGCAGCGTCCGGCGAGGAGCGGCGGCGGCCTGGCGGCGTCGGTCGCGCGAGGGCACTGGGTCGATTTGGGAATTAGGGCGGGCGCGGGATTTGGGGAATATTTCCCCAAGTCCCGCGCGCGAGGGGTTTATATGTACTAGTTACCAGTGACGGGCCACGAATGGCGCTCGTCACTGATAAGAGATACCAGTGACGGGCCATACATGTTGCTCGTCACTGGTAATATATATACCAGTGACGGGCCAGACCTAGTGCTCGTCACTGGTAATATAGATACCAGTGACGCTCCAGCACGAGAGCTCGTCACTGGTAATATAGATACTTAGGGTTAGTTAGTTAGGGTTAGTACTTAGGGTTAGTTAGTTCGGGTTAGTAGTTAGGGTTTGTACTTAGGGTTAGTTAGTTACTTAGGGTTAGTTAGTTCGGGTTCGTAGTTAGGGTTAGTTAGTTCGGGTTTGTACTTAGGGCCCAATCTTTTTGAATCCAAACTTAGGCAATTTTCTTATTATCCATTCCTTTCAGTATTATTACACTCGATGCACGGTTAAGGCGCAAATCTTTTCGTATATCGATATAACTTTCTTAAAGAATTATTTACGAGACCGTTTGTTTATTATTTGCGCGGGCAATGATTAGTTTATGCGTATATATAGAATTAACATAAATATCATTATTGTTATATACATAAATTTCACAAAAGTGAGCTATACATCATTAATTAACTTAATTAAATTACGACATTCTTCGGCAATCTTGTCACTCTTCGACAGTCTTCTCAACGGTAGTCTTGGTCTTCTTCCTGGTATAGGTTAACCCCTCGGAGTGACTTCATCTTTTGAAGGGACGCACGGCGGGACATGTAGTATTTGTCCTTCTGCTGGGCCGTGGCTGATTGTCTTCCTCCGAATCCGGGTCATCAAATTGGCCATAGTCGTCTTCGTCAACGACACCATCGATTCCAACGATACTCCTTTTGCCCCTCCTCATGACATGACAGCTTGGCCTCGTCGGGTCGGCTATGTAGAAGCATTGGACCACTTGTTTAGCTAATACCCACGGCTCATTTTTGGCACTGATCGCTTTCACATTTACTGTCTCAATACGAACTGCTTTCGGTATGACCATGGTAGTGAAATAGTCTTCCGTTTCGACATTCTTGGCCCATCTTACCCGGAACATGGGGATCTTGGTTACGGTGTAGTCAAGTTCCCAAATCTCTTCCAGCCTACCGTAGTATCTGTCCTTTTTCTTATCGGTTAGGGCCTCCATCGTCACCCCAGAGTTCTGGTACACACTCTTCTGGTCTTGTGCCTCTGTATAGAATGTGTATCCGTTGATATCATATGCTTGGTATGTCCCGACATTCATAAGGGGTCCCTGTGCCACGTGGAACACCGTCCGTGCTACGTCATCATCTTTTGAGAAGCTATGTTCGTCGAAGTAGTTTTTTAGCCACCTGGCGAACGTAGCGTTGTGCTCTTTCATGAGAGCCGCCTCGGTCTTTCTTGTGCCGTGCTTTGTTTTTAACATTGCCATGTGCTGAATAACATAAGGCCGGACCACTGACAGGTGCTGTAACACTACCGTGTGCGCTCTGACGTAATCGTCTGATCGGTTCGGTACGTCACTGTGCACATGTAAATCCTTCTTTCCACGTCGGTGACCTACGCCATCGAGCCTGCCAATGTGCCGATTAACAGGCACGCCTATAGGTTTGTCGACTTTCATGTAATCCGTGCAGAACTCGACGCTCTCCTCCGTGAGAAAGCCCTGGACGATGCTCCCGTCCGGATGAGACCTGTTACGAACATATCGCTTGACGACCCCATTGAACCTTTCCAACGGGTACATGTTGTGTAGGAATATGGGGACCTAGGTCGATGATCTCCAGGACGATATGGATCATGAGATGAACCATGACGTCGAAGAATGCGGGCGGAAAGTACATCTCGAGCTCGCATAGTATGACAATGATCTCCGCCTGCAGTCGCCGGCAACGCTTCTTAGTGATGGACTTCTGAGAGATAACGTCGAAAAAGTTACAGAGGTCAAGTAGTGTCTCGCGGATCCATGGCTCCATTAGCCCTCTAATTGCAACCGGAAGTATCTGCGTGATCATCACGTGACAGTCATGAGACTTTATATCGATTAGTTTGTGGTTCTGCGTGTCTAGAAATCTCTGTATGTTTGCCGAGTAGCCGGAAGTTACTTTGACACCTCTGAGGCATTTGAAGATTTTATCCAGCTTGTCTGTACTTAGAGTGTAGCAAGCGGCAGGACAGTCCGTCTTGATTTTTGTAACATTCTTGCCCAACTTGGTCTTCTCCTCCTTGGCCCACAGCTCTCGTCTTATCCCCAGTTCCTCGTAGTCAGCTCGTGCCTTCGGCCCATCCTTTGTCTTGTCTGCCATGTGGAGCAAGAGACCGAGCACACTCTCACAGACATTTTTCTCAATATGCATGACATCTATGCAGTGGCGCGTCTCGAGAAAAGGCCAGTAAGGCAAGTCCCAGAATACAGATTTCGTTTTCCACACGCCTCCCAGCGGCTTTACTTTCTTCTGCTTCTTTCCCGCCCTAGGGCACTCACCCCAAGAGTTCAACATCTCGTATATTTCTTCCCCACTCCTCTTACGTGGTGGTCCTCAGGTCTCAATCGTATTGTCGAACTTTTCTTTTTCTTGTCTCCACGGGTCGTCTTATTGAAGCCATCTTCGGTGGCCCATGTACACGATTTTGTGAGAGCCCGGTAGGTGACGACTTGTTGTATCTTCCATGCACTTAACACATCCTTGGTATCCGTGACAAACCTGGCCGGATTGATATCCATAAGCGGGATAGTCTTGCACCGTTGTGATCATCATAGCTCTCATATTGAAGTAGTCTCCTTCGTGAGCGTCCCAGACCCGGACCCCTGGTTCAGCCCACAGTGTATCTAGCTCCTCCTTCAGTAGTTGGTGATACACGTTCAGATCGTTCCCTGGTTGCTGCGGCCCTTGAATTAGCATAGACAGGTGTAGGTACTTCCGCTTAAAACAGAGCCACGGAGGGAGGTTGTACATCCATACGACCACGGGCCAGGTGCTGTGCCTGTTGCTCATCTTTCCAAAAGGATTGAGTCCGTCCGTACTCATTCCAATTCTGATATTCCTCGGCTCTCCTCCGAATTCGGGGTATTGGTCGTCGATTGCTTTCCATTAGCAACCATCCGCAGGGTGTCTCAGCACGGTGTCATCTTTCCTTGGCCTCTCGTCGTGCCAACGCATGAGCTTTGCCTCCTTCTTGTTTGCGAATAGACGCTTCAAACGGGGAATGAGTGCAAGGTACCATACAACCTTTGCAGGAGCACCGCTCTTCACTCCGTTCTCACCATCTGGTTGGTAGTTCTTTCCCCGCTTAAATCGGGATGCTTTGCACTCGGGACACTTGGTTAGCTCCGCGTACTGGTTCCGATATATGATGCAGTCATTCGGACACGCGTGGTATCTCGTCACCTCTAATTCAAGAGGGCACACAACCTTCTTGGCCTCATCACAACCACGAGGCAACACGTTCCCTCCGGCATAACTTTTGCAAGATACTCCAATGTCTCATCGAGGCTTGTGTCCGTGCTGTTGTGGAGTGCCTTGAGTCTTAGAAGTTCGAGCGTGACTGAGAGGCGGGTGTGCTCGGGATTGCAACCAGGATACAAGGGAGTCTTGGAGTCTTTCAGCAGTGTCTCCAACTTGGCAGCCTCTCTACGAGCCGCACTTTCGTTACTCGTCTCTTTCACAACCTGCTCTTGCACATGACGGTCCTGGACCATTCCGGCCAAATTGTCCCCCGTGCTTCGCGTATCCGCTTCGGCCTCTTCATGTCCTCCGGCATCTTGATAATCCAACCGTTCTGCTTCCGGCTCCCCATGTCCTGCTTCTTCATCTAACCCTTCGTCGTCGGCAACAACCTCATCCTCCTCACCGTGACTTGTCCACCGTGTGTAACCTGCCATGAAACCCCATCGCACCAGGTGCATGTGCAAAAAACCAGATTTCCTCTCGTACATCTTCAGGTTTTTGCAATCACGACACGGACAGCATATCTTTGTGCCACCCTTTCGCACCATATCTCGCTCGGCGAAATCAAGAACTCATTCAAAGATGTATAGAAACTCTGTGTGTTCCGATCGCCGTCATACATCCAGCTTCGATCCATCGGTCGTTCGATCCCTAAGATATACGAAAATTAATTAGTACCAACCCGTACAAAATTAAAATTTTCTTTGCAATTGACATTTTGAAATATTAGATAAAACATTTCAAAATTTGGCAGGTTATTGAAATAAATTGTTGAAAATTCAAAATTTCGGCATGACCTTTGCTAAAATTATGCAAAATTGAGTATCGAATGTTCACAAAATGTTGACGAAGCAACATTTCGCCAAAACGTTGAACTCAGTTTCCCTGAAAAAATAAACAAAACAACGAATGTTGCCTTGGCTCGACGGCCGGTACCACAAGCATATCTCACATTCACATATATGAAATACATTTCATGCACATCTCACATCACCACAGATCCACCGAATCAAAGTATCATTTGCTTGTCATATATAATTACACATATATATATGATTCTGCCTCAGTGCATAAGAAACATAATTACACATATATGAAACAATGTATACATAATTACACATATGTGATTCTGTCTCAGTGCATAAGAAATATAATTACTCATATATCAATTAAAGCAATGTATAGATCAAATTCATGAGGCTGACTTCACGTGAGTGATTAGATTAGATCCTACTGGTTTTCACTGCATGCACTTGTCCATGGATCACATTAGAATTCAGTATGTATGGATCTAATATGCCGAAAATTTTGCTCATTACCGTCAGAATGCATCGATGTTTGCTACATAACATTGCGACCGACAAAATAATCAATGCTTGAAATGCTATTGAGTAAAAGTTCACTTACTACCTCCGTTCTTTGTTACTCGATCGGTGTTCTAGAATCCATGTAGTCAAAACTTTTAGATATATGTAAAATTATCTAGATTAGCTATATAATCTAGAGGGAGAGCAAGCTAGAGGCAAGGGAGAGAGAGATTAGGAGGGAGAGAGAGATGGCAAGAGAGCTAGGGGAGGTGGGGGAAGATTTTGGAGAGCAGGATACTACCAGGAGAGTGTACGGCGGCGGCGGACGTGCAGGCGATCGGCGAGCTCGCTGCTGGCCAGTGGAGTGGCCAGCAGCGAGCTCGCTCATGCTTTTTATAGGGTAGGTTACCAGTGATGGGCACATATACAGGCCCGCCACTGGTAAACAACGTACCAGTGACGAGCAGAACGTGAGCCCGCCACTGGTATGCAGGCCAGGAGCAAGTTTGGCGGGAAATATTGTCAGTGACGGGCTCTTTGGTGCGCACGTCACTGGTGTGTAATATATCAGTGACGAGCTTCTATGTGCGCCCGTCACTAGTAATTGCTACGTTAGCAGTGACAGGCAGTAATAGATGCTCGTCACTGGTAATAATTTACCAGTGACACGTGACAATTGACGCCCGCCACTGGTAAATTTTCTGTTTACCAGTGACGTGTTTTTTTGATGCTCGTCACTGCTAAGATGCCTTCTATAGCTGTTTCTACAGTAGTGCCAGGCAGCTGCCCGGCCTTGGCGGTGATGCGATGCCGCATGTTTGAAGAAATTTCATGAAAAAGTTATGTTTTTTTCACAGAAAATAGCACTTTGCCCATGCTTCAAATATGCGCTAGCTCCGCCACTGCTCTATGGCTATAGGTGCATGCATGCATGCACGTACGGCCACCGTCGGCGTTCTAGAGAATCATGCAAGCAAGCTGATGAAGCTCTGCACACAAATTAACTTACCAGCCAAGCTACGTTACATCGGCGAACCAAACCTGTCGCCCAACCAACCTAGCATTAGCTCGTAGCCGTTACTTCCGTTAGAATTCGTTCCTGAAAAGCATAAGGTTGCAGGAGTTTTTTCTCTTCAAGGCATGCACCTGCTGCGGCTGGTAAACTATATACACAGAGGAACTGAAAAGTGGGTAGCTAGCAGGAGTAGGAAGAAGCATATGTGTATGCATGCACTGATGCACAGGAAAGAAGGAACCCAACGAACGAGCAGATTTTGTTCATGAATTTGATTTAGTCCATGAAATTTGTTCCCAAAATTTGTTTGTTGGAGGTTGTTCATCAAATTTTGTTCATGATGTTTTGATCCAACACAAGAATAATTGGATCTGAATTTCTTTTATGAATTTGTCATAATTTTCAGAAATGAGTTTGTTTATGAATTTTTATCATATTTGTCATAATTTTTTATTAAAAATTTGTTTGTTGGAGGTTGTTCATCAAATTTTGTTCATGATGTTTTTGATCCAACACAAGAATAATTGGATCTGAATTTCTTTTATGAATTTGTCATAATTTTCAGAAATGAGTTTGTTTATGAATTTTTATCATAATTTGTCATAATTTTTATTAAAGTTTATGATTCTTTATTAATTTTGATGAACTTTTATCATAATTTTGTATTAACTTTTATGAATCTTTATTAATTTTTATGAACTATTTTTTAATGTCTAAGTAATCCAAAAATTACAAAATAGTAATGTTATATGTTTGAGTTGAGGGGTGAGGTGAAGAATGGGATGAAGAAGTAGCGGAAGGTGTGTTGTGTAAAATATAGACTACACGATGAACAATGGATAAAGTGGGAGGCTAGACTATTTTATTAAACAGGAACATGAATCTTAAAGCACATTAAAAAATTGTGATAGTACGTGGACTTTATATTTATGTTCCTCTCACAAAGATAATGGATATATGGGAATGCAACTCCCACCGGGCCACCACTAGCACCGCATGCAAAGAGCGGCAAGTAGCAGCAGTAAAGAAACTCACCAACTGCGCTGCCTATGCTTCGAAATGATTTCTCTTGATTTTGTAAAGTTGTAGGATCAAATACCCCGTAGTTCATAGGGGTGAGTGTACGTATGTGTATGTGAGCGTCTGCGTCTGTACTGTGTTTCTAAAAAAAAATACCCCACAGTTCACAGGCACACGGAGACATAACGGCTCTTTTGTTTGAGGGAAGGTACATCGCAACACATGTTACATTGAAGTCCCTCTTTTCTTGCAAAAAGAACCTTGGATAAGAACAATGTGATCCATTTCTTCTGCATTAGACGACGAAAGGTTCGTCGGTAGCAATGGTCCTAGATGCATTTCCATATATCCATTACCTTTACTTTATGAAAGTAATAAATAAATGAGCAAATTTCATAACGCTACAAAAGAAGTTTGTAATGGATCTTTCGCGCCTAAATATTTGGTCCTCTGAAACGTGAATCGATCTCAGGGTTAATTATGAAACTTTTTTGTAGCGTTATGAAATTTGCTCATTTATTTATTACTTCCACAAAGTAATAATAAAAATTTAGATAAACAAAGAACTTTAGTGCTTCCGACCTTTAAATCAAAGCAACAAGTGTTGAGCGAAATAATAGGATGACCACCAAAAGGCCCTTTTGTGCAAATGGTCGACGGTATTTATTAACAGACCGTCTAGCACTGATCTCCACCTCCGCTCTCTGTGTCTCTCACCATGCGAGCGTCGCAAACCCACACACCGCAGCCGCTGCCGCTGCCGCTGCCTCTGCCACCTCCGCCGCTCACGCTGCCGTCGACGCCTTCCACAGTCCTGCGCCGGCGCCGCCGCACCACCTCCTCCTCCTCGTCGTCTTCCTCCGTGTCCACCGCCTCTTCACTCTCCCCGTCGCCGTCTCCCGCCCCGTCCCCCCGCACAAGTACCACCACCTCCGTCGTGCCCTTCTCGTGGGAGCGCCACCCGGGCATCCCAAAGAGCTCCCTCGCCGGCCTCATCTCCTCCTCCTCTGGCGGCAGCGCTCCTCTCCCGCTCCCGCCGCCGCTCCTGCGCCCGTTCCCTCGCCACCACCGGCAATGCAGACGCCGCCTAGCCGACGCCCTCGCGTCCGCTGACGCCGACGGCGCCGACCCTTTCGCCGCGGCCTTCGCGGAGTGCACCAGGGAAGAAGGCACGGACGACGCCGACGACGTTGCGGAGAAACTCTGGCCGGCGCCGACATCAACTGTGTCCGGCCCCGCGGCGCGCCCATGGCGGCTCGCCGGCAGCGGTATTGTCGGATTCCTCGACCTCTACGGGTGCAAGAGCGCCATGGACGTCACCAACGGCGCGTTCCTCGCTCGCCGGCCCGTCGCACCACGCCCCGGGCCGGGCCGGGCTACCCGGAGATAAGTAACACGTAATTTTATTATTATTGTTGCGAGGAAGTAACATGTCTTATTAAGGTGTGTAGATAGTTAATTAGATATACATAAGAACTAAGAATGATTTGGATGCTCTGCTGTTACAAGCAATGGCAGAATAACATCTTGTTCTTAACACCTCGACCTTCTGATTAGCGTCTCTAGAGCATTGATTTCTAATCAGAGGGTTGAGGTGTGACGAACAAGAACAACACGCGCCACTGGCTTCGCAGAGGCAATTAAGCCAAGAAAAGGCTAGCTAGTGTGCTTCTCTAATTTGAGTTTTTTTTTATCTTATTAATCTGACCTGTCTGTGTGTGATGAGTGATCACCCTACCTGTGTTGTAATTACACGGTGTTCATGAATGTACGTGTGTTTTTTTATTTAGAAAATGGAGGTGGTGCCCCCGGCCACATGTACGTGTGCTGTAATATACAAGCCAAAAGAAATGTTTGGTCGTCTTCAGATCCGTTCGGTTTGATCTGTTAATTTTATGGGGAACACTATTATGAAGTTGTTGTGTACTGTCTCGTATGCTGCACCTTTAATTTGTTGGTGAGAGTGGGCAGGCTAGCTGCTCCTTGGATCGGCACCAAACTTCATCGAGCTCACCATATGCAGTGGACACACAATTAGCTGGCAGTGTAGAAAAGAATGTGGTATGATGCTGTCCCTACATTGCCACTAATTAGGTGATACATGCATGTCACCCATAATAACTCAACGAATTGATCTGTACGTAGCACGCTATATATTATTTACTACAAAGTTTAATTCTGTCAGTTGCATCATCATAATCATATACATGTAATTAATATTAGGTTGCTCTCTTAGAATATAGCATGCATCGATCGATAGTGACTAGCTCTTGCCATGTTCCCCGGTCTCGTACGTACGATTGCTCGTAACGGAACCTTCATGATGATAATATAGTATCTCGGTTGGAATTTTGTGATGATATCAGTCACAGGTGGTCAAAAGCTAGGACAGCTTGATGGAGCCCTGCGGAAAGGGTTCATGTGTGTCCATGTGCTCATCATCTTCCTCCCACATGGTCGTCCAGTGTCAGTCATAGCCAACCACTTGCTGATTGATTATTTGAGTGACCCCTACCTTTTCCTAATAGCATAAAGCTTTTGCGTGAACTAGTTTAGTCAGAAAATTTGCAAAATAACAAGGGTCAGGATTTAAATACATACAGTTTTAAAATCTATGCATGTACATGACAAAATGGTATATCTGTCCATATTCCAAGAATGGTGCCGCCTGCATACGGACAAGGATTTGTCATCTGTCTGATCTAAATTTATGAAAAATAAACGAATTGAATTATTAAGCCGCGACAAAGCTAGCAACCGAATTCAAAATTCCAGATATCAAAACATTCGAACAATTGCACAGGACGTACACCATGTCATCATATTCTAATATTGATCCATTTTACTTGACGAAAAAAATTAAGGACCACAGACCAGAACATTCTTTTAATTAGGGGTGGAGTCAGGATTTTAAACATGAGAAAGGCTAATAAGATGATGATCACACAAGAGATACAGGTAACAATATATTAAAATTTAAATATAGCATCAATAAATAAGATTTCTAATTAATCTCTTGCCTTCTACAGTTTTGCGTTAGTATACTAACTAAAATTTTTTAAATCATAATCGATCTAAGTAATTAACTTAATTAACAGAAGTACTAACTAGTAGTTTGTCTCTGTCTAGTATACAGTATACCTTTAGTCTGCTTGAGTCCTCGATTATTGACTAGTTCTAGGCGTCCGACAGCAGCGGCCGCAATGATCAACAGCGACGGAACGATGGCACGGCTGCACGGCAGGATTGACACTCGACAAAGCATCGGAGCGGCAGCTTGCAGGCAGTGCCTTAGGCCCTGTTTGGTTGGGCTGTGGCTGTTGGAAAAGCGGCTGTTGGCTGGCTGTATGGAATAGGCAGCTGTGACTGTTGGCACGTGAGGATTCGATTGTGGATGTTTGGTTGGGCTGTGGCTGTTGGCTGTGTACGAAGGAAATGTCTGAAATGCCCTTAAAGTGCTGAGAGTACGTACGTAAAGCTGATTTGAGTGTATTTGTACGTATGGACGCTTGCGTTAGGGTTTTTCTTTTCGGATGGCTAAAACGATAAATGATAAATGATAAATGATAAATGATAAATGATAAATGATAAATGATAAATAAAAATGATAAATGATAAATGATAAATGATAAATGATAATAAAAATGATAAATGATAAATGATAAAACTGATAAATGATTAAAAATATCTCTAAAAAATCTAATAAATACATACAAATAAAAAAGAGAAATAAAAATAAAAAGGGCCGGGGGCATCGGCCACCACGGCCCAAAACTCCATCGCCTCCCCACGCCTCCCCTTTCCATCGCCTCTCCATCGCCTCCCCTTGACACCGCCGCCGCCTCCCCCTTTCCACCGCCGCCGCCTCCCCCTTTCCACCGCCGCCGGCATCTCCCTTCCCCGAGCTCCCTCCCCGCCGGCATCTTCCTCCCCCCCGACTTCTCCCTCCCCGCCGGCATCTTCCTCCCCCCCCGACTTCTCCTTCCCCGCCGGCATCTCCCTCCCCCGAGCTCCCTCCCCCCGAGCTCCGGCATCTGGTGGCATCTCCCTCCCCCCGAGCTCCGGCATCTCCCTCCCCCGAGCTCCGGCATCTGGTGGCGGACGGTGGAGGCCTCGGCCTGGAGAGCGGCGACCGCGTCCTCCGAGGAGCTCGGCGGCGGTGAGCCCGAGGTAGGCGACGGCGAGGTTGGGGGAGGAGAGCCGCGTGAGGGAGATGATCGGTAAGGGCATTGCGCTGTAATTTCTTTGAAATGTCCAGGGCAGATCCGAATGGTTCAAGTGACCACTGCGGGAAGCTGCTCCCGGCCGGCTTCCCGCAGTGGTCCATTTTTGCACTGCAACGCCGAAGCGGCTGTTTGGGGAAGCTGGGCATAAGCTCCTCGTTTGGTTTAGCTTCAGCTGTTGCGGGGGCAAACGCACCGCTGAAGCTAAACCAAACAGGGCCTTAGCATACCGGGAGGCTGAAGGCTGGAGGCTGGAGAGCCGCGGAAACCGGCAGCGATCGGCAATCGAGTTGTACATCTCAACTCTCAGTACTCACGTAGTCACTTCTATCTGAATCGGCTTGTGGTCAATTGATTTTAGTTCGACACTTAGGCCTAAAGTACTAGTACATGCACTTCTATTAGACCAGATACTAATTATCTGATTAATACTAGTATTACTACCAGTTGAAAATGGGGGCGGTCTGGCCCCTACCTGTCCCGGCCCCCTTGTCTCTGCCTCTGCTTATAAGTACTGTTGTGCAACATCTTGAAGGATTTGTGGTTTAACTACAGAAGATATTGAACTGTTCCTTCGGTCTCGATTGCAAACTTGCAATAAGCAATTTCTTTTAGAAAAAATCAACCAAATTTTATTTTTCTTTTTTCCTTTTCTTTTGACGGGACCAATCAGCCATTTTTTTAGATTAGAAAACAAATAGTGGTAACGCATGGCACGGCCCATCTTAGCGTACGAACAAGCCCACTATAATTGGAGAATTTCAAACACTATGGGTATGATGCACTTAATCTGTTTGCACCACTTAGAATTCTACCAAATGGTAGCAGTCACCTTTTTTCCTCTTTCCTAACTTTCTTCCAAAAGATGAATTGAAATGAGAAAGTTTTTGAAACTTTCAACCGCCGAATTTTGAGCTATGGAAAGTAAAAAAAAATCAAATTAAACCATTCAAACCTTAAAATCATGGAACTTTACAGGTGGAAATAATTCAAGTTAAACCCTACAGTTCCCAACAAGGTGCGGTGGTTGCTTGCTTCCGGCGGTAGTAGGGTTGCAAGACAAGAGGAAAAGAGTCACAGGAAAGGGCAAGGTGGAGAAAAGCAGCAACATGTTCTATTGAGTGGGACACGAAGGCCATAAAGGACAATGGCTAGGGTCAGGCATCCAGTTGGGCACTACGCATTGAGTCTGTCGGAGTTAGGCAACCATGTGTTGCCAATCTTAGGCATGTGCACGAGAAGCTCCACTGCTGGCTACCTGAAAGTAGTGCTGCTGAGAGACATTTACTTTCCTTTCTACTTGTGATTTCTTTTATAAAGAAAATATCCATGGATGTTCATGCCTTTGTATTGGCCCCTATTTGTGGTTTATTGGCAACTTTTAAATTGTAATTACCCTAATTGTACCATTCAGTCCCTTAGTCTAGAAATTGGAAAATTCTAACCCTCGGTACGCCATCATCCATCCATTTATCCCCGCACCCTTCATCCAACAGTGTCTTCGTAGTTTATAAATTCTCCTAATCGATCCCCTACCCATCCTACGCCGCCAGCTAGGGTTTTTCCTCATCTCTCATTTCTCGCCGTAGTGTCCCCCTATCTCCTGTTTGTCACCGCTGCTGCTAGCAATTGGTGATGCTAGCCACGCCTCTGTGCTGCCTGACCTTGAAATTGCTCCATCCCCCGCTGCAATGCCTCCTTGCCTCCGCCCATCATCCTACTTGCGGCATCGCAAAGGAACAAGATGAGGTGGGGGAGTGGTGGATCGGGTCGGAGCTGCCTAGCTTTGCCCCTCTTCACGACCGCACAGGCTGGTGGAGAGAAAGCTATTTCCCCATCTTATCAACTCTTCTAGATCTGAGCTTGTGGTCATAGATGACCTACGCCACGGGATGATCTTGGCGGCCGCCACCCGATCTCATTGATGGGGCTAGCAAGATATGGGTCGTGTAGATGATTGGAGCATTGTCTTCTTGTGGCTGCCATGTGTTGTCTCAAATTTTATTGTAATTAATTATTGTTATTGTAATAGTATCAGTTTTTGTTGTACTAAGTGTTTGGATTTGTTGCATGAAGAAAATTTCCATTAGATAAAAATATTGGAAACAGATGTGAAACAAATTTCAGTTTATTGGAAACATATGTAACCATTATTTTGGAAACAAATTCTGATTTCTCTGGGAAAAATTGATGTTCCTTTCAAAACAAATTTAACTGTTAGAGAAATATTTTTCTGTTCAATGAAAATAAATTTCGGCAGGAACAAATTGATCATTACATAGGAAACGATTCTCTAGTTGTTGGAAACAAATTTTTATTGTGCTGAAAACAAAATATCGTTATATTGGATATAAAATTTTGTTAGATCAAAACAAATTTCAGTTGTACTGGAAGAAAATTTTAGACCACTGGAGACCAAATTCCGTTATATAGAAACAAATTTAGTACAATGCATCTGTCCCCAATCCAACGGCTAGAGCAGACCGATCGAGATCTATCGGTAGTCCGATCCCTACTCTCTGCCTTAGGAATTATTGAAGCAAATTTATCCAAGTCAAACGAATCAAGGCTCCTTTCTATGCAACTTGACGGTTACACTATAATACGCCGCGGGCATTATCACGCGAGGCCCAAAGCCCATGCTTTTTTCAGTCAGCGAGAGCGAAAACAGGTGCATTTTCTTGATGGTTGCTTTCTTGCTTTTACCAGCTGATGATTGCTATGTTAGGCCCACGTGCGCTAGCTTTCTTTTCTTTCTATTTCTCTTTTTTTTTCCTTCCCATATTTTTCTTTTCATTATAGTGGTTATTTTTACGTTCTTCCTTATTCGATTTTTTTTACAATTTCATAATTTATTATTTCCACGGGCAGAGAGGTAGGTGCTGGCCCCACAACATGGATCCATCCTGGATAGACTTGAATTGTTCCACTGACGCTCGTGCATTAATGCATGAGCAGCTTTAAATCTATCCCAATAAATAAGTTTGCATAATCTAAATGATCTGAATCATCCATCTAACTATAAACAAATGACTCATAATTTTAGTTAGATCTTAAAAATTCATCTTTAATTGTATAGTAGCTCTCATGATCAATCCCTTTCACATCTCTTAGTAAACCCCTTTTGATTGCTCTTTACACTTTCCTCACTGTTTTAAATGATACTTTTAGTATTACCTTTATCGTCTCTTCGGCCACCGCATGTTGTTTCCCCATTACTCATATGAATTCTAGATAAATTGTAAGTGCTAATTAAAATCAAATAGCAGAAATGGTTTTCTAAATTTTATGAAGTTATACTATGGTAATAAGCTTAATAAATTTTTTATGCATTATCCATTTAATCTATATAGTCAAGATGTGTCTTACACATACATGATTACTAGTTGTCTCTAAAATCCTCATGTGAGGTTAATTGAGCCTGGCCCATCGATCCTTGTTGAACACGCGTTCTCCAGCTAGCCTTCTAGGCTACGATTTACAACCTAGAAAATATGGTTACTTGATCAGGTTCCATGGTTAATGTTGTTAATTTACCGCTGTTATACATCTACGACGTGCTGATCGAGTTGAAGTGACCATTGGCAGATCTAAGTAGCACGTCCCATGATAACACATGTCAGTTGGTGCATGTTTGGTCGCCGATCCACTCAGACAAGACAAATTTTGCCGGTCGGTCCGGTCAGCTCATCCATGTCAGCAAATGACAGCTGATAGCGCAACTGTACATCCATGCAACAGTAGAAACACAGCGACTAGTTCACCTTGGTGCCGGTTGGTGGTGTGCACGATCCGCCCGCTTAAATTTTTCCACACGTTTCAGTGCGCTCTTTCTTTAATTTGCCCGGTTCATTTCTCAGTCTTTGATTATGTATTTTCATTTTGCAACAAGTCTTTGATTATGTGTGTATGTACTTATTAATCCTGAAGATTACGATAGAGATATTATCTACGTATGGCGCAAACCAAACGCACGTACGTACACGTATATATTACGATATACTAGACCATAGAGGCGCGCGTTACGACGCCTGTTGCTAAATAGATAATAATTAAGAAAGCATAGAATTGTTGAATAGAAAAAAAGTAAAATATATAGAAAGCATGTATATATGAAAGGTTTAAATATGTAAAAGCATTCTGTTAAATTTATATTGTTGGATTTGTTATGTTATGTAGATGAAAGGGAAGAGGATAGATTGAATTGCAAAAGAGGAAAAAGTTGGATTTTTTTTGTTGGCAGGAAAATGTATCGGTGAAGAAATTAAAATGGAAATATAAAATAAGTAAAGGCAGGACATACAGAGAACAGATGGGACTAACGTTCTGCAGTACCAAACAGAGTGCGATACATGATCAAGGTTCTACATTAAGACGGGCTACATGATTGTTGTCGGATATATTATCTGGAAGGGTTAATGGATGGATCAGAAAAGGACTGGCAAAAATGACAACATTTAATATCTGATATAGCGCGCAGAGTAGGAGAACTGGCATAGCAGAACGCCAAAGGTCTTTATCGGTAGTGGTTGGGTTATTGTAGATCGTTTTCCATGGAACATGTGAAATCTGACCTGTGAATCAAAAAACTCTGTAAATGAACAGTGAATTGTCGAGGTAGAAAATAGTGTGTATTGATCAACGGATAGAAACTATATCTGATCTATGTGGGGAAACTAATCATGATCAGCACTGCAATTAATGCAAGAATCGAGCAATATATTATCTATTGGATGTTGGATGTGCACTGTAGATAACAAATTATATACTATATTTAGTATAGACAGCAATTGCAGAAAGTAAACGATGAATGAGCAGCTACTATGTGAGAGATAGACATATAAAGCTGTGATGATTAGCAATTTTTTCAGATAAAGGTATAAACGGTTCGATGTGCTATTCAGTTTATGTCAGTGTTGCGTTTCAGGACATATAGAATATATCACTCTTATTATAATCGGTAAGCTGGTCAAGTAAAATATGTATCGTGTTGGCATGAGAGATGTCAATGCTGTAGCATGGAAATATGCATATTGAACTGATTAGGAGTTTGCATCTTGTTCTTGTTTTGGTTGTTCAAATTGCCATTTTAAAAGCGGTAGAATACAGAACCATATATCGTACCAGATAGTGAGTGTTTTGATTATTATGTATGGAACTGAATAATGTAGTTTTAGAGGAAGGAAAAGTCATATTGTGATAGAAGAATCGATGGCGTGAAGTAACTGTGAAAGGACTGAGTGTCAAGCATATGAGATGTTATTGTTTCTAAAGTGTGATGCAGTCTAAGAATTGTAATAGAAAAGAGGGAAAACCTGGTATTGTCAAAGAACACGCATGGCGAGCGCTAGGCAGTCTCTTTTAATAGTATATGTGAAGATACAGATGTTGCGTGTTTTGAGACCGGCAGCGTGCGCAAAACTAGACCAGTTAGTTGTTATGGTTGCGCGTTTATCTTGTCCCATAATGAGCCGAACTTGGTGCGTTGTATTGCTGGCCATATTTGTGATGCTGAGGGTGTCAATTGGCTCACTTAGGAAGCTTTTGAGGTATGTAGCTGTGAAAGGCACTGAGAAGTACTACAGAGATAAAACAAAGAGCAGTGTAAGAATATTGTATATAGTATTTGATCGTAATAAAAAAGGGAGAAATATCACCATTTTTTTGTTCCAGCCAATGAAAGTTTTGGTCATTGTGCATACATAGTGTGGAAAATGTTGTTTTGTAGTGCCAACTATTTGTTGTAGATAGCGGACTTCTTTTCTTGTCATTTGCACCTTGTTGCCAAATATGCAAACACTATTGTAACCTCCTACAGATAGAGGACCATAGGGACCTAGACAGAACAAAATAAATGTATGATAGTCTTGTAATGGCTAAGTGATAAGATCATTATATTGCTATAGTACCTGTAGGGTGTAAGTTATATATATGAAGATACCACTGTCATCGCTAATGTCAATGATATCGTTCGATGCTTTAGCTTTTGCCTTGCATTTCTCATGATGAAAGCCATGAAGATATACTGTCACATTGTCAGAAGATGTATCGCTTCCTGGAGGATTTGAAGTTGCGAGGTTCAGACCATAGATATGCATCAAAGTATGCATGGAAGATGGAATATACTATACCAGGTGTGTCCGATTTAGGCTGGCTCCTTTCCATGTTGATGTTCATTTACGTGTTGTGCTGTGAAATAATTTGAGCATCATAATCTGATAATAGATGAGAGAATGTATTGTTGCATATACATTGCACTATAAATATGGTAGAAATTAAGCACTGTTTTAACTAACGTGACAGAGGATTGGCTTTATACTGTGTATGGCACAGGTATACTTCTGTTGGTTGATTGACTTTTCGTAAAAGCGCAATATTTATGTAGGTTTTTATTAAGAAAAAAGAGCATTTGTGGTATGTGAGATAGATTTGCTAGCTAAACTTCCGTACATCGAAGAGAGTAAGATATATCATCAAAGCTGAATGTGCAAAAGAAACAAATATTGAACAGTGCGGGAGCAGTTAAATAGAAAATGAATGGGTTGGATTGGGGTATTTATATGCAGATCTGGAATCAGAAAAAATAGTACCATGTAAACAGGAAAACAATGTGAATCTGATGATAAGTGAACATACCAAATCTGCCTATATGATAGGAGCTAATAGTCAGAAGAAGGGGACGGATGCTAGGTCTGCTGAGAAATGGCAGTAAATCTGTAGAGAGAGTATATAAACAGGATGAATGATAACAGCCGGAAAGGCGAAATAAAAATAGAAATGTGACCGTAGAGAGTGAGGAACTGAAAGTAGGTGAACGATTCGAAAGGAAAGGATGAATTAATATAGATTATGCAATGGCGTTTGGTTTCGGATGAAAGAACAATATTGGTAGGATGTAATATGAGAGGGTTGGAATAGAACAAGAAAAGGGAATCGATGGATGGGAACCGGAAGTCAGGAATGTCATGAGCGGATTTGAAATGGACGAACACTACAGCAAAGTGAAGTTCGGAGGAGAGGAATAGATGGGCGGAGAACAATACCAGGAAGACGGCTGCTAGTTGGACATTGGGACGAGTGGAAGACGCAAGGAAAGAGTTGAGGTGAGAGACCGGTCGCTGAACTATATGACTACTTTGTACTTATCTAGGCAAGATGGCCACTGGATGACCTGTCGGAGCATTCGAGAGAAGCAAGTTTGGAGCACTGGGCAAAGTTCGCTGATGGGTTGGTGGTATGGCTATTAATTAGATTGCAAAAGGTGGGGACATGCTGGCGAATTTACGTTTCTTGGTCTTGAGCCAGTGTTCTGTTATTGGACTTGTATGGAATGGGCTAAATGAACAAGCATGGGCCATTTGTTCTCGAGCTGACGATTGCTGTAGTGGTGTGGATCGATAAACCGAGCGTTATTAGGTGCTTTTGGTGTGGCAAGTTTAGGAGAGAAAGAAGAGAGAAGTATCGAGGCGTTAGAGGTGGCTGCTGCAGACTACACAGATCGGAACAAGGAAAGTACGAGCAAGGGGGCGTGATGGCCAGTGGAGCAACAGGTACATCGCTCTGGATCCAAACCATTGGTTATAAGAGCTGGAATGATTCTATTTGGTAGTTTTATTTTTGTACATTTCAAGAACGTGTAAGTTCTAGGGTTTGACAGGATCATTGAGTTTTGCCTCTGGATGGAGTAGGATATTTCTGCTATGCGGTACTACGTAGACCATTTGTGAGAAAGGATTTCGTGTAATTTTTGTTTTGTTGTTGGGTTCTAATTTCAACATCAGCTTGCTTTTGTTTCAACACGATAAACCGGTTCTACGTAGTAAAAATACTGCTGGATGGAGATTGATTGTGGTAAAACACTTACAGTGGCTTGCCGATTTGATTCGGCATAGGTAAGATTTGAGAAAAGTGCAGGAAAAAAAGGCTCTCGTGGTTTCCCGGTCTGCTTCTGGTCCTTGGTTATTCTGGAATATATATGGCCGAATTGTGGCAAATGCTGAGTGTCCATGCTTTGGACTAGGAATAGCACTACTGCTTTCAGTTTTCAGAAATATGTAAGCACTGGTTACCTGAAGATTGTTTGGCTGTGTAGCTTTTAGGACTTATTATGTGCTTATTTGAGCACCTGTGTTTGCTGATTCAGAGATATACGTAAATGATCTATGGCAAATATTTAGTGGTCATGCTTTAGGTTGTAAATAGCACTAATGTTTTCAGTTTTCAGACATATATATCCGCTGGTTAGCTAAAGGTTGTTGAGTTGCTTAGCTTTTAGTACTGTCTATGTACCGATTTTAGGACTGGGGCTTGCTGATTCTGAGATGTATATGCGTAATTTGTGCAAACGGGTCAGTGCTCATGATTTGGATTGCAAATAGCATTGTTGGTTTCAGCTTTGAGATATTTATATGTAGTCGTTAGCTCAACATCGAGTATTTATACAAACTGATATGAACTGAGTTAAGTGACCTGTGGATGGATTCAACATAGAAACTAATTCAGATGAAGTATGGTCTTTTTGATTGAAAGCATCTATAGATTAGATGGTGTTTTCTAGATTCTCCTATTATAGTTTATTTCTGAGCTCTGTCTTCTAGACAATATGGACAATCATCGGAATACAGATCTTGCAGGTTGATTTTGGACAGTAAAACGAATAGAGGATATAGCTTCAGATATGCAGAAATTAGTGGATGATAATCTTACTCCATTTGGCAGTGATCTGAACACTGTGCTATTTGAAATAGAAGATCTTGCAGTGTATCTAAATCAGGTTTCAATTCATTCGAGCGAATTGCTTGAGGTGGAGGACCTAGCAAGGAGAGATCGCATGATTGAGGAGGACGAGAAATGTGTAGACCTTGAGGATCTTCGAAGTATCGACTATGAGTCTGACCATAGCGGTAGAAGGCTGGACTGGGAGTACCGTGATGACGAAAGTATTTATTCTGAGTAGTTATCAGGATAAGGCGTATGGATGGTAAGGTAAGTATTATGTTGGTTATGTAGTTTGCAAACGTGTTTTACTATGTAATTAGGAGTTGCATATACTTAAAGACCTACATATCTTTTGGACCTTGGTTTAATGTATTTATGTGCACCGTGCTACCTGTGTTGTATGGAACTTAGCCTAATGTACTTCATGGATGTGAGTCTGCTGTGGTTGGTTGTGTTTAATGTATCGTGTTATCTATCCAGTTTGAAGTATAAGCGTCTGACTTTGTGTTAGTTGTTTGTGCCAAGTAATTGAAATTTTGTTGGCTTGTCTAGTTGCTGGCTATATGTATTATATCAGAAGAAATCTATTGAAATTAACCTGCATTTCAAAATGTGCAGCAGGGCGACCTAAAATCTTTGGCAGAAAAATGGAAAAAGATTTTGCAACTATCTTTTGCAGGTATCATATTAGCACGATGCTATTAATATTAATCTAATTTCAGTTACGGTCTCTAAATATGCTGAGTAGCGTGACTCTCTTGGCCTTTTGGAGCAAATAAAAGAAATGCTAGGAGAATAGATCTTTGATCTGTCTTTTAATAGGTTCAGCTGAATTACACATGGTATAGCAGCTGAACATTAAACATAGATCCATTAGGAAACATTTTTTGGAGTAGAGATAGGTACGTTAGGTTGTAGATAAAGGCAGAGTATTATACTCCGGCTAGAAGCAATATGGATACATAAAACAATAAAAACTTCAGGTTCATGAACATAGCTGGGTACTGGATGCAAAAGACTTGGCAGTTTGGTACCTATCTAGAGAGTCTATCATGTTGGCAGGAGGAAGAGCAGAGCGGTCTAATATAGAACAGCCTCCTCCTAGCATATTAGATGGCAGGTTCATGAAACCTGTAAGAGCAATAAGAGAAAAGAGATATGGTGTACTGAGCAGTAGCAAATATATAAAAAGATGTATGATTGAATAGATCTTGGTAAGATTGCGGTATGTCTACATTACGTACATTGGACAACGAGGAAGGACGCATAGTTCTTGTAGAAGCTAGCTCTGTTAGTTTGAAAGCAAGCTTTTCTTGTTGATGAATTGGAGGAGCCTGTCCTGTATATTGGACAGTGGTATTTTCGGAATCTGTCAGCTCATGCTGCGAGGTCAATACCTTTAAAGGTAAAACGTTGGAATGATCAATGCAGATTTGTAGGATTTGTCGCAATAGATATTCATTGGATTCTTTTAGAAAAGAAATGTACTCTTGATTGGCTCTATTAGTTTCCTTCATAATATCTTGGAACGATATGCCTGCTGCTAGCTTCCTTTCTAGAATAACATTTTGCTTGTAGTTGGCATCATCAATAACAACGTGGTTCAACTGTAGAAGGTGAGTAATGACTGCTTGTGCTGCACTTTCCATTGCATGATATGTTGTCCGACATATATCACCATAGAAAGTTTGCTTAGTTCCGAGGACATTAACTGTACTTGGAACGATATCAAGCTCTATCCATCCTCTAAGATATGACGTATCTTCAACGATAGTGCCAGTTGAATGTATTGTAAGTCCAAGTGATAGTGCTATTTCAGATAGGAGGACCTGTCTAGATATGTAGGCCTTTTGGTGTGCCTGTAAAGCCAAGCAGAAAACATGGTAAACTGTAATGAACAAGGGAAAGACAGATGATATATGTGTGAATGGAAAATAAAGAAATCAGATGAGTAGCATGGTCAATGGTTTGTGTGCATTGTCTGTATATATATATATATATAGATAAGAGAAATGGAACATAATATATATGTATATATATCAAGGGAAGCTGCTAGTTGATAACAAAAGTAAATGACATCCGATATTCAACAAACGTGGTATGAGTTAGTTAAATAAACTGTACGGAGGTCATAATGCAGTAGACAGTAAAAAAACCTTGAAAAAGGTAGTAAATGAGCTATTACCCTAGGAACTTGAACAAATAATTGTTGTCCGGCAGGTATGTTACTGGGGTTAGTTAACATAGGTCCGGCTTGATGGAAATAATTTTGTAGCGAGCTGGAAATGCATATAGGTCGAGTCTGGAATCGAGGACGCTGCAGACTGGCTGGAGGTGAAACTGTCTCTAGATCAATATGGATAGGGAGTGTGTCGGTTTCCATACTGTATGTAGCCATGGTGGACGGGCACTGCAGAAATTAGGGATCAAGTAAGAATTGCTAAGCACGCTGGGAAAAATGAGGAGCAAACGCATACCCCGTCTGCTGAAGCACTGTCAACGGTGTAAGGTGACGAGCGGTGAAGACATGTCGATGGAGAAAGAAGCACGGGTCTGTCGGAGAAGTTCTGCTGCTCTGCGTTGCTCATGGCTAAGAAGAAGTAGTATGTGGCAGGTAGTAGGTGAAGGAGACGAGGAGGCCTAGAGGAAAAGGTAGTGGATATATCAGTCGTCGATGGGGGAGAGGGCAGAGTAAGCAGAGTGGACTGCAGCGGCGCACTGAAATGCAAAGCACACACGCATAAGCTGTTTTTCGGGAGAAGCAATGAGAGAAAAAGGGTCAAAAGTTTATTTTGATAAGGCTCCTGCCATGTTGTGTTATGTACAGGATGTCATTTGCGCTAGAGGTCCACAGATGTGTCAATCTATAAGCTGAGTTTCACTGGCATTTCTTTGAATGGTGTGCAGAACAGGCAATGACAAGTATAATTAACTTAAAAGCAGCTAGTAAGGGGAGGAACTTGTTATATAATATAGGCTAGAAAACTTATCTGGTTTATGGTAGGTTGATAGGACAGTGCCATGAGCCGATGAATGGAGGTACGGGCAAAGGACAGGCAGTATGCATGGTAATGCACGAGCTGAACCGAACGACGATGGAATAAGATAAGTTAAAGAACTAAGGTATTTCAATGCGAGCTTCAGCGCAAAATGAGCACGAACAGTGGTTGCTGTGGAACGGCAATAACCAATTTATTTCTGAAGAAGACGAAATACATCTGAAGACATGGTTTTTCAATGGCAGTTTAGATGGAAGAAGAGTATAATTGTTGACCTGTCTATGACTGTAATAAACAGATTATTTCTGCACAAGAGAGAATAGATCTGAAGATATGCTATTCCAATGTCAGTTTCATTGCAAGAGAAGTGCCTACGTTAGCTGATTTGTGACAAAACTAAGCAACGTATTTCTACAGATGAACAGATACATTTGAGAATATCCATAACATATAAGGTACGCATTAATACGATGGTAATTTACGAACAGACCAACAGATTACATAGTACCCAGCACCATATATCGTACGTGGTTACTTCCTACTTATATATGTAATTTACATTGCAGATTAGTGAACACATGAGGTAGATAGGGCAAGTCTAGGTAGCAGTGGACAATTATAGTAGAATAATTGCAAATAACTACATGGTAGGTAGCTGAATTAGCAAGACTGCAACTGTGGTAGACATGCATCCCCAGAAGACCATCCAAAAAGATTGCAGATTGCATATAGCGAGCATGACAAGCCAAAAGAACCTATGTCGATATGCCGTGGAAGGTGGACTGTTTTATAGCCTGCACCATACAAAGACAAGAAGAATTTACAGTAATTATGACATAAAATGGTAAGCGATAGAATATAAATAAAAACACTAAATAAAGATTGCCGAGACAGGAAGGCGTAAATACAAACTTTAGATATACGGAACAAGCACAGAAAATAATACAAATATATTGCTTTACATATAAGCAACCGACCAGGTTTTTTTTCCCCTCGAAATGTATATGCAATTGTAATAGGCATTTATGTTACTATAGAAAAGTTTAAAGCTATCTAGACAAGCATATCAACTTGATGTGCAAAACAGAATATGTCTCATATTTGGAACTATGATACTATCGCATACCTTATTTAAAGAGCTTTTTTATGGGAGGATCCTTGGTCTTTTCATCGAGCGATCTGCAGTGACAATTGCAGTTATATATTGCCGTATACTGAACATTAACATAGCTAATCATGAAGCCAGAGGGCCAACCTTTTCAGAGTCGTGGATTTTGTGGCTGAACATATATCTTTGAGCACCTCTGTAGATTCCTTTTCAATGCTGTTTGGTGTTACTGGAGGCTGCAATAAGATGATTGTATCGTTGCATTATATTAAATAACATGATAGCATGATAGGATAACAAAGAGGATGTAACATTACTGGTGTTCTTTCCAGCAGAGAAGAACTGGTATCAGTGGATGTTGTGATGACATCAACTTGGTCAGGTTGACAGATCTGGGGCAAAGCAGTCTCTGTGCTATCAGCCATCTGGAAATAGATAGCAAACGAATTATACAGAGATGTAAAGAGGGAAATGGAAGGTGCAATAGGATGGTTGTGTCATTGCCGTATCTTAAATTGGATGATAGAAAGATAGGCTAGAAAGGAGCATGTAAGATTACCGCTATTGTCTGGAGGAAAGTGGAACCGCTATGAGTGGATGTTGTCACAACATGAGCCTTGTCAGTTCCACAGGTCTGAGGCGAACAAGTGTCTGTGGTATTAGTTACCTGGAAAGCAATGGCAAATGGATTATACAGAAATGTCAAAAAGACAACCAGAAAATAGAAATAGAAGAAAGGCAATGAGGAAGCAAGTGTTAGAACTGGACACTGACTAAATGAATATATCAAGAAACTAATCTCCATAGTTGGAGGGACAAGCATAGATGTGCCGCCAACTGAATCACTTGCAACCAATTGGTTGGCAGTGGATATGAGCGTGTTAAATTCAAAGCTTTTTGCTTTTGGATGGATAGCATCTATATTGTTAACTTGGAATGCAATATAACCAAATTGGAGTCCCTTTTCAGCAATGCTCACATTCAACGTGTATTTTTGTGTCACAAGTGCAGATATTTCAGCAGGAATAGCACCTGGTCTATGCATAGCTGCACGAATAAGAGCATCAACATGTTTTCCAATGATTCGCTCGGCTAATCCAGCAAAGAACACGAACTCTGCTTCGCCGGTTCCATCAGTACCAAGCATGCAAACTTTGTATCTGGATTTTGAAAGGGAGAAAACGCAAAAAAGTATTTTTCTCCGTTAGTGAGGACAAACAAGCACAGATACAATATGGCTGTTGTATACCTTGGTTCAGTAGTTATTGAAGGACAGCCAGGGTCACTACATGCAAACTCAGTGCCGGCTGAGTGGGCAGTTTTGTGACACCTTGAGCATGCAAGGAACCACCAAGAAGGTGATTTTACCTTGGTAAGTGTTACTATACATACTAAGTTCTGGCCCTGTGTACACAGTATTTGACAACCAACATGGTCAGATGGTGTATAATAAAGGAATATAAAATACATGTTGATGGCTTCGACAGGGTACATACAATGAAGTCATTTGGATCTGTTGTCAAGAGCGTTTGGACATCTACTGCCTTCGCTTCAGTTTGCTTGTAAGCCTTTTGATATCGATCATCTGCTGCTGACATCCATTCAACAACAGGTAGCTGCTTTCCTAACCTGGACAAATATGCGATAGGCAACAATGAATACCAGTTATTGTTTATGTAATTAAGCTAGGCTTTCTGCACAGAACAAGACTAGATTAATAACCTTTCACGATATGCAACTACTTCTGGAATATTAGGATTGATGTAGTACTTTGCAGCATCGCCACAACTTATGGTTTCGTGCCCTGCAAGAAGAGAGGAAAGAAATTAGATCAGCATATGTAATAAGGAAGATGGCATCTGCATTGCTATTCATGATATCTCTCAATATTTTGTAAAAAGACAACGCGGATCATTGTTTATTACATACCTTGATAATCCTTCATTAATGTTCCAACTAATAAAATGATAAGCACCTCCGATTGTCCCTTTTTGTACAATTCCTTGCAATCAAAAGACATTGCATGCTGTCCCCACAGAGCAACATCAATTTTCTTGCCACTGCATGAAATTCGATAGTTACTTATTTCTGTTTAGATGGCAAATTGGCTGTAATGAGATATACAAATTCCAGAGTATGCATCTTGTTTACTATGTATTTGATAGAGACATGTAAGAAAGCATATAAGGCAGCTAGAAACAGTATGGATTAATTGATATACTTACTCAATATCCACTAAACGAAGGTTTCTTTTGTAAGATTCATCTATCTGGCCTGGCAAGCGAACAACAAGCAGGTCCGATATTCCAACTATGATACCTATTGCATCTGGACAAAAACGAAAATCCTTTTAGTTTTGAATGTACAAACGAGACAACAAGGGCTGAATGCATAGAAAATTGCTTATAACCAAATACATGCATACCTAAGAACGACTCCTTTTTGCCAATAAGGCGAGGAAGGACATCAAATGCCGTAAGAGAATATGCATAGCGTGGGAAATTTGGTGGCACAATACTTTTTTGCTCTATTTTTGTCCATGGTGTCGTTCTGATCATAAACTTTCCTTGGACAGCTCAGAACATGTTTTTCACTGACTGGACAAAGAAATCCCAGATTACATACACTTCTCCTTCAACAAGTAGGTCCTTAAACTTAGGTGCCTGAGAACCTACTATTTCAGCATACATTGTAGTACCCTGCTTGTAATAAAGACACCAACATTATCAATTAGTATAAAGAAGCATTCAATAGCAATCAAACAAAAGCAAGCTCTATACCATTTCATCAATCAGAACAAGATCGAGATGACCAAGTTGTTTTGCCCTGTTGAAGTAGTTCCACATGCGTGAGATACGCACGCAGATTGTGACGCGCTTGCTAGCAGGAGTCAGATCAGATAGGGGCACAATCTATGGAGAAAATGGACACACGTATAAGAAGGAGAGAAATAACAAGGAGCATACAGATAGGGCATAAAATAACAATGCATAGAGAGCTTACATTATGTACATATAAATATAGCACAAACAAGGCACACTTAAATAGATCTAGCCACAAATGTTGCTGAAAGCATATGTACATAAAGAAACTATCTTATGTAGACAAGTATTCGGACCAGAATATTAATGCACACGCAAAAAGTCATAGCTATACAAGCAACTACACAGAGCAGATCACTTCTTGATAGACAACATTAGGGGTAGAAGTCTGACAGTTGCTGTTCTGGTCTTCGATAAGGATGCTCAGTCCATGTCTCGATGTCACCCTTGATATTGCAACATAAAGCTGGCCATGTGTGAAGATAGGTTTTTTTAGGTATAATCCAACGGAAGCTAAAGTCTGATCCTGGCTTTTATTTATGGTCATTGCATAGCACACTCTAAGAGGATATTGCCGTCTTTCCAGCACAAAAGGCCACTTAGAATTTTTGGACCTCAATGTAATTCTAGGGATATAAACGGTACCACCTGTATTTGGTCCTGTGATAATAGTGGCCTCAACAATTTGCTTTGCTAACCTGGTTATCATAAGCCTTGTTCATTACAAAGGCCAATTGTCTGATCGATATTCCTAAGCAACATGACAGGACAACCAACTTTAAGTAGAAGCCTATGTCTTGGAAAATGGTTGACTACAAGGGAGTTCAAAAATTCCGTGGGATATAATTCATCAAAATCACCAAGTTTATCATTCACTTTGGAAATGCAATCACAGCTGAGAAGCTTAGTTGCATCGCCAGGAAGCATTCATAAAATGGACAGGTTTATGTCTTCAACAGTGTCATTATTCGGACATATAATGGCTCGGTTCTGGAGATACTCTGGATTAGTATAGGAGGTACAAAGATCAGCATAAACAGAATTAACTATAGCAGTTATCTTGTCACCTTTAGTTTGAATAAGATGATCTGTAAGACTCGATATTGCCAGATGGAGTACCATCACTTAACAGAGTTTGTTCAATTGTACCATCTCCAACAGATAACACCCAAGCACTGAACTTGGCTAATTCATGTTGCTCAGCAGGTGGTAGCGCAGGGTTGGACAGTCTCATGTTTGTGTCCAACCTGAGCAGATGCACAGATTTCCAGAGAGGAGAATTTGTTATAGTTGCGTTAATAATTTTAGATCGTGAACCACCCTCAATAACCGATAAAATTTGCCTAAAATCACCTCCAAGAACAATTGGCATTCCACCAAATGGTGTTGTTGATGCAGCAGGATTAATGGGAGAAAGAATGTCATGTAGGGTTCTATCTAGTGCCTCAAAGCAGTGTCTATGGGTCATTGGAGCTTCGTCCCAGATTATAAGAGAGCACTCTTTAATGAGATCAGCAAGCATCGATCCTCGCTTGATATCACACATGGTCATTTCATCTATGTCCAGTGGAATTTTGAACCGTGAATGTGCAGTTCTACCGCCAAGTATTAGCAAAGATGCAACCCCAGAAGATGCAACTGCGAGGACAATCTTTTTTTGGGACCGGAGATACGAAAGAATAGCAATCCAGAGAAATGTTTTGCCAGTGCCACCATGTCCAGAAAGGAAAACAAAGGCAGGCTGTCTATTCATCGCACAATCAACAATTTTATTGTACGCATTTTTCTAGTCAAGAGTTAATTGACATTGAAGTAAAGCTGAAGTCGAAAGCAGATCTTCTAAGTCATATGATAGCTCATCATAGATAAGTCTATTTTGTAGATTGGTGCGTCCTTTACAGCGTTGCTGTGGCGCCCC